>JAVQJF010075665.1:0-22086 GCA_036023855.1 Gadopsis marmoratus
CCCCCCCCCCCCCCCCCCCCCCCCCCCCCAACACCGCGAGGGGGGTGTATGTGCAGCAAGCCAACCATCTCTCGATCGTGGAAGAGCTTATTCCAGAGGGAAGAGTGTCTAAATGGGGGACAGCGCAATAGTGAGCGGCGCTGAGCTGAGCGGCGTGGCTCAGACGCTAGCTTTGCTGCGAGGGGAGTGAGGGAGGTACACGCAAACATGGAGAAGAACATTTTATAAAAATCAACAATGGCTTAGGGATGGATGACGAAGAACTGGAGGAACGGAGGGAAAAGGGGGCAGACGGAAGCGGCAGTGATCGCAGCTGTGGATGGCACCACGGCTGGCAAGAAATGTAATTCTGGGTGTGCGGGATGAGGGGAGCTCTTCACCAGAAGGGTGCAGCTGCTTTTCTCCAGCAATACATGACAGACACTTCCTTCTGCTCTTGGTTATGTATAGGTATTATCTCATATTTGCTTTGATATGTCATTACTTGTGTTTCCGTTAAAATCCTGCACAGATTTGTGTGAACGTCCGGGTAAATAAGTGCCTTGTTTCCATCAACCGTCTTGGGAGTGGTTAAATAGGACTTGACAGGATTACATAATTAACTTAGCACCTGCAACTCTCGTACATCATTGCATTTCGTTGCTGCGTAAGATGGAAATGTGTTTTTTTATGTGAATGATTCTGTCTGTTTGTCTGAGAGGGAGGTGAAATGCAACAAGGGCAACCATCTGGATTTGGACCAGGGACATTGCAGTTACACCCCAGATCTGTTTTTGCATTATTTTGGGGGGGGGGTTATCTGGTGGAGGTACATGCGGTCGTGAGTGGCAGCTTGACACGAATGCTTTGTCTACAGTGGAAGAAGTTCACTTGGGTACCTCGATGTCAACTTCTCCACCTGAGCCAAGGATTTTTGGTTTTTTTTTTGGAACACTGCACTTCAGTTTTTTTAATTTATTTTCTGGTATATAATGCATTATTAAAAATGAAGTCCACATGAGCAGCAGGAAGAAGAGATAACTATACTTCCTTAAAGTTATTTCCCTCTCTGCAGTAACTCAGCCGGTGCTGACAGGGCCGGACTCACTGCAGGGTCAGGACAGAGAAAGGGGCGTTAGGACCAGAGACAGGTGGCACGAGGGTCGGCCGCGCTGAGAGAACAGATGGCTGATCTGACGTGAATGGGGGCGCTGACCTTTTCTCCCCACGGTACAGTACAGCGGTCCACACATGTGTTGTATGTGCATGTACACAAAAATGGAACCCGCGTGCACATTCAGGACGCCAGCCCTCACTGCAGCTCCGAAATCCATTCGCCTTTTAGCATCACTGCCTCTTCCACGCTGTGAATTTGAATTCCTGCTAACCCGAATTATTCCATTCCCTACCACACTTGCACAAAAGCATATGATTAACTGCCTAGCATGGAGGCTAATGTTGTGGTAAGTGATCCCTGTGTGAAGGCACGCAAACTGCAAAGAATACAGGGCTTTAGCCGGCCCCTCCCATCCCTCCGCAGGCACATGCTGAATTACCTCGTCGCTAGGCAATTATTTGTCCTGTCCCAGCTTTGGAGTGATGTAAATTACTTTAAGTGCACTTTGCAGGGGCCGCCATCACACTAATGATGATTGCGGCAGGGCTCCGACACACGCAAATATGCAGCTATACCTTTGGAGAGAGGGGCTGCATTCAGGAGGGGCCGTGAGTGGGGAATTCAAGACATAGCAGCTAAGAAGACGTGCAGACTGATGAGAGCATGTGTGTGCTTAAGAAACAAAGAGGGAGCGATGGAGACAGAGCAGAATGTCTTTCAGCTCCTTTGTTACTGTGTTGCATCTCTCTTCTGTCCCCAATATACTCTCGCCATCATTTCACCTATTTACAGTCAGTGCAGCAATAAATGACTCACACCCAAATTACAATAAATATACATGTTTATTTCAGGCTCTTTTATTTTTCCGAACTGTTTTTTCCCCTCCTCCTGTCTGGCTTTCTAGAAGTTCGTTCTGTTGCAGTGACGTTTCAGCTCCAGCGGGTGTCACTCATGGCTTCTATGCTCATTCTTATGGCTGCTGTCGTTACAGTGGGAGGTAAATATCCCTTAACTTGCTCAGAACATGCACAACAGATGTCGTGCGGCTCCAGTAAGCATGCAGAGGCACAGAAAAATGCATATACAGTATGACAGTTCTGCAGAGGAGAACTGGTCACATAATGAGTGTCTTTGGTCTGTTCGGTGTTTTCAAATTCACACGCAGACTGAATGGTCTCATTTCCTGTTAATATCAAGTCGTGTCAGAACAGGGCAGCAGTCACTATGGCTGCAGCAAGTAGCTCTGAACCAGCTCTGCACATCTGAGTCACAACTGTCCGTTTCCAGACAGACACTGTCTCCTCTCCTCAAAGTCTATTTGATCTGAGATTAGGGGGAGCGGGGTGGATGGCGAGGGCCATTTTGGGAGATGTCCCACAAAATCTGCACGAAAAGCATCTCTAAATGGACTGGGCGGTGCTTGAGGGATACTCACATATTATGCAGGACACACCAGCCGCAGTGTGGGTCCCCAGAACTCAAACACTCCCCACAGGTCCCGTACTGCTCGCATGACTCGATGGGAACCTGGGTAACCTGAAAGCACAGGAGAAAGGGTCAGGATCCAAGTGCAGCATGACGAACATCACAAATTGCACACAAAGAAGCCTCCGTGTGTGCGTGTGGAATGCTCATTCAGTCACACACCAGCACATGACTGATCAAGTACTTTCCCACATACAGTATATTAAACAAAAACAAACAAGGCAAATCTCTTCATTCATACGCAGCATTTAAATATGTTAAATATTCATCGTTGAATGTTATACATCATTCCTCCCCCCCTTCGGTATCACAACAATGTTAATGTACTATGTTGACCTGATGTGGGGTGGTATGATTGGGTGCACCGTGCTACTGTATGTCCACGTCTGATGTCAAATGCACAGGCAACTGTTGCCTTTATCCTAAGCCAAAGAAACAGTAGTGAGCAGGTGGGATCAGTTGGCCAGAGGAAGCTGTTTCTCTGCCATCAATGGGCTCTTGTCTGCACCAGGACACCTGTCCACCGAGACAGAGCCTGTACAAACACACCTACACATGGAGGAGTAGTGACAGATGCATGTCTGAAGAGCCACAAGTCCAACTTGTTTACAAAAAATGTAAAAATGTGTCAGGAATAAGTAATTATAAAGAATGACAGGGCCAGTTTTTCACCAGCTAGTGTCAGGTTCAACTTTATTTGAAAGGTTTAACTGCAATGGAAATATGCAAATATAAATAAAACAATTATTAACACTGGGGGTATTTCTTTGCCCCAAGCATATGTAAGATCGACTTTATTAAACAAGTAGATGACTGCAGCACATTTGGACAAGGGAAAATGTGAAAAACGTTGTAATGAAAGTTGTTTTTAAAGACATGAATGAATGGAGTGTATGACTGGTAAATCAAAACATGTTGAAAGTGTCAACGGCAAAGAATTTGAATAGGTACTTTCAGCGCAAAGCAAAACCAACACTCCGCACCCACAAATCCACACTAATCCACCCAGGGCCAGTGGACTACAAGCATTTGAATAAAGAACAAACATCCTTGTGTTTATGCAATTGACATTAAACTTACCCAAATACAGGGCTGATGATTTACATATGTGAAAACTCAACACTCTGGAGAAGCACAAGAATCAAACTTCCTTCTTCTGTCAGCTATATATGAGAGTGTGTGTGTGTGTGTGAATCTAGCTAGCTGTGTCTCTGTCTGCCAGACAAGGTTCTGCTCAGCCACGTGGCCCTCAGTCTGTTTGTGCAGGACAGAGGCCTGTGCGATCCGCCGAGGTCAGTGTGTGTGCCTTTAGGTGTCCCGTGTGGCTTCCCCGCTCACACCTGCATGTCACCGTGTCAGCAGGAGTGAACGTACACACACATACGGCAACGCAAACGCCACCACTGCACAGCAGATGAACAGAGGCAGAAGAAGAAGGTGAGTCACAGATTCACTGTCAGTCCTGTCTGTTTTTCGGTTTCCTACCAGTTGCCTTGTTGGGTTATTGCAGCAGACTCTGACAGCGTGTGCCCTGTTCAGCTGCAAACCTCAGGCTCAGATCAGTGCTTAATAAGTGGACGCTTTGCAAAACGTGGAGGAGTGAATGAAACGTGTAAATAACACCATTTAAGTGTTTTTTCGAACCCTGTGCAAACCACCCACAACTGGGTGAAATTAATTGCTGTTTGCACTATGGGCTGGAATTAACTGTCAGCTAGGAAAAGATAACAGCTGTGTGTCCATCAGAGGCTTTTCTTTATTACATTGTATCAAATAAAATAAAAAAAACAGCTGACAGCAGAATTTGGAACACGTGCCTGCTATTGCACGGCTTATGAAAAACTGCCAGATGCTGTGTGAACTCTGAGCTTCATGTGTTCCAGCCTATATACTTTTTCTTTGTTTTCTCTTGCCCCTCAAATACTCAATAACCCCCCACCTGTCTGCCTGGTCCTAAACCCTGCGGCAACAGAAAGACGGGCCCAGGGGACAAAGAAAGCCATTGACACGGTGGGACGTTGAGAGTCCCCGCACTGTGTGGCAGCTCCACCATGGACGCTCCTGTTAGATTAACCCCCTGTCACTTCAACAAACTCTATTTGTGTGTGTGTGTGTGTGTGTGTGTGTCTCGCTTAGCTTCAGGACAAACAGGTGGCATGCTGTAATGAGCTGCAGACGGGGTCACATCAGCAGCAGAAGCTCCGACTGATGACAAACAAGCCCACCAGGAATGAGACGTGGCTGGGGAAACAGTCAATTCAGTCTGTGTGTGTGTGTGTGTGTGTGTGTATCTCAAAGCCTCGGAATCCCTCTTCACCCCAGAAAAAACCTTCAGATCCATCCCAAAACATGTGCGCGGCTGGTGAAACTTTATAGTGCAACTTTCACAGAGGCTCAGAGCTCCATGAAAGGGTTACAGTGTGGAGACAGCTGTCAGCAGGGGGGAAGTCAGGGAGTAGTTAAGGGGGGCGCTGGGGGTGTCCCTTGTGGAGAGGTGTCTAAAGACAGACAGACAGACACAGCCCGCTGTCAGCTGATACAAACTGAAACACGCACAAAAAAAGGGAGGGGGGTAATTTGGAAGAAGGAGAGCGAGATAAACAGGAAAACAAAAACCTGAGACTGAAAAAGCACAGAACAAGAGAGAAAGTGTGTTTATCTCTGTGCTGTACATTATTTAATGTATGTGACTGTGTGTATGTGTGTGTGTGTGTGTGTCTGTATTGATGTTTTGACCAGCATGGGCCAGTAGTGGGAGAGGGGGGGCAGGGGAAGGGTTGTGGGGGGGGATCACAGCAGCTGTTGCCCAGCACACGCTACAGTCACTCAACACAGCAGGGCTGCACAATGAAGCCCCTTCTCCCACTGTGTGTGTGTGTGTGTGTGTGCGTGCGTGTGTGTGTGCACAGCACCACAACGGATGTGCAGATTGTTGTTCCTGCATTTCCAAGGAAGACAAAGAAGCGCCGCATGAATATCTTGCCTCCAACTTTCCCTGTCTCTGTTTCCCAGGAACACATTCATACGCACAGCTGACCTGAGGCAGACGGAGCGTTGTCAGTGTGAAGCAGTGCGCTCTGGGAAATGAATGTAAAATATAAAATCCCTGCTTAAGATGACCTTAGAGGGAGGTTATTCAACCAGAGAGTGGAGTAACCTGGGTGACTAACAGCTGCGGGTTAAAACAACAGCTCCCTATCTTTTCAAAGGCTCATGCTGAATAGGCCTCAGCTTCCATTATTACCGCCAAGCCTCCACTAATGCAGGGGCTGTCGTCTCTGTTACTGAAACCTATAGCTATAAGGGTTAGGGCTCTAGCATTAACGCCCAGCCTTAACACATCATCACTGGTGCAACATGTTTATGCACAAATACATAACCTACATCACAAAATGAGAGAAAGAACGGCAGTGGTCTGTAAGCCAACGCGATTCTTGTGTAATGAAGTCGTCTAAATTCAACCTGACACCGCTTGCTGCCATTTGGGGCCACCAACATGAGAACCTTCATCGCGTAACTTCCACAAATAATAGATGTAGCTTATTTTTGTTGCGGCTGTGTCTCAAGAACGAGTTCAACAACAACAAAAACCCGGGAGGTGACGATATTGTCACAGAGCGCTGGAGGTGTGGGCATTGCATAACAAACAATCCTACTGTAGCATTTTAAGAAAAAAGGCCAGAGGACACAATTCCCACTGCACATATTTTCCACCGTTATTTCTGGCCACCTGTGCTCGGTGGCCCCATTTCAGCTCCTATGCCCTGCTGCCCCAACACCCATCCATGCTCTCGGTACCTCTTTGATGGATGGGGGGCGGGAGAGGAAAAGAAGATGGAAAAAAACTGAAAGACTAAAAAGGATAAAGGAGGACAGAGCTGAGTGGAAACGGCCCGTTGCTTTGTGTTCTGGTGAGACCTAGTCTCTGCGGTGCCAGATGTGCCTCGCCATGCTGAGTGAAAGAGAAAGCAGCAGAAAGAGAAAAAATACCACCGTCACCAGTAATGCAGAGGAAGCGATTTTGGAAGCTGTTGCCAAGGCAACAGGCCAGGCTCTGACCTCAGGAACACCCCCACATCCAGCACCGCTCCCCCCCAACCTTCAGCGGTGCGCGGTAAACAGCTGGCACCTCTGGGACTTCCTGCCACCTACACCTCCTTTTAAACATGTACACACACACACGGCTCCCTACACCCTATCCATTTTTAATGAGAGTTAGCCAGGCTACCACGTCACTGGAATGAGGCACATCGATCATGAACACAATACCCATTCCAGCAGAGAGAGAGAGAGTGAGAAAGCACAGGAGGGGTGTTTGTGTGTGTGTGTGTGTGAGAGAGTGGGCCTAATGACAAAGGCACAAAAGCAGAGCAAATACTTGCTGCTGAATGAATGAAAACCAATAAAATCTGCATGGCCTTGAGTCTCTTAGTCCCACAGTGACCCTGCATGTCAGTGTTTCC
Organism: Gadopsis marmoratus; assembly: GCA_036023855.1. NCBI lineage: Eukaryota > Metazoa > Chordata > Actinopteri > Centrarchiformes > Percichthyidae > Gadopsis > Gadopsis marmoratus. The sequence continues at coordinate 7,045 of JAVQJF010075665.1, forward strand.
AGTGTCCAGGCTAACTACACATGGATGGCTGAGCCATCTCCCTGACCGGCCACTCTTTAATCTGTTCTAGTAATCCCACTGAGGCTCTTCCCAGGGACAGCGGCCACCTCCCTTGTCTCCTTCTCACTCTCTACCCCTCTTTCTGGTCTCCTCAATTCCACAAATCACAAAATCCTTCCACTGTACTCTCTGAGACCCAAACAAATCCGCTCTGTAGTGTTGTGGCAGAGCCATCTCATCCAGCTTGTTGACATCCACCCACAAGGAATGGCATTCTCTCACAGTGGCAAAAACATTGGGGGGGATTAAATCAACTCTGCACTGTAAGCAAGGGCCATCTTACCCCTGTGACTTTATTTAACTTGTTTCACGGGAATTTTTCAGACTGAAAACACGAGAATAAATTACTTTTCTAGGTGTTTTTGGCAGTATGAGAATGAGGTCAGTCAGTGGTTCAAACCAATCGTCAATACCCATCCTAAGCCCAGCTGCCCCTGAGAAGAGAGGTGAGGGGGTTCGGTTGAAGTGTCCAAGGATAATCAGGCCCCGAGACTCACACCAATTAGACCCAGCTTTATTAAGGACAGAACAGGGGCGTGTGCGCGGTTGCTGGGGTTGCACGGGTGTTGATCCCCTGGAGGCCTTGAGCTGACTGTGTAAAGACACCACAACAGCTGGGAGCTTTGATGACGGTTTAGAAGCCGCGTTCCACGAGCAAATGTGCAAAAGTAATTAATTACGGCCACATAGACGCACAATGGCTGCACACAAAAATCCTCCTCATGTACAAAAAACAACTACAACCTTTATCCCCTGCAGACGTACTGTTGCTATCTGCTGCTCTCTTCCACGCTGAAAGAAATTGCTTTTAAAATGCTTGTTTTTGTTGCCGCTCTTGTACCCGATGTCAGAGGGCTCCCTGACAAGTCGTTCAAGAGAAACATGCTTTGTGTAGAAATGCACAATATTGATTTTCTCCTACTGTATAACATTTATTAAAAAGGACTGTCTACAGCGCTAATGCAGGATAGGCTCTGGATAAATGGGAGTTAGGAAAATTCACTGGGAGACACGGTCCCATTGTGTGTTAGCGCTTTTTCTGAAGGTCAGACCCGTTTATAGTTTTCGGTTTTTAGAAAAACTGATTTTAAAGCAGCGGAGATAGCATTCAGAGCAGATATTACTCATTGATTGTAAGATGCCAAACCTGGGAGGGAGAAAAGGCTGAGGCGAAATGAAATGATACAGCTTGCCTCATCTGCAAACAGCCATCTCCCGTGCTCCAAAGAATAATTTTGTTGTAAAAATGGTAGCTTTTAACCTTTATTGTCACAGCCAGCTCTCTCAGCTCATCTTTTCCTTAGTTCTCTCTGTCTATTCAGCCACTCCCAGACAAAACACACAGAGACACACATGCGCGCTTGCATTCATTTTGTTTATTGGATTTGGCCTGAGCTCCTACATTTGGGTCAATTGAAAACATAAAAACACTGTAGCACCACAATGCTGGGTGTAAAGGCAGGATGAAAGGGGGGGGCTAGTCAGGAGGAGGCATTGCAATGCAAACACAAGAACCCAGCTACTCTCTCTGAATTCAAACTATGGTAGAGATCTCGCTATAACTCTATTTTACACAACTACCTTTACGTATTTGTGGTAAAATCTTATTCCATTTTATTTTCTGTTATTTTATTATGATTAATTTATTAATTGATTTCTTGTTCATTGATGTCCTTTTCATCTATTCGATCTAGCTTTCACCATTACATTTTCATCCGTTTTCTCGCGTGCATTGGCTTCATCTTCTTATATCAAAGCCTGTGAAGCACTTTGACCTGCACTAACCTGTATGAAAGGTGCTATACAAATAAAGTTTGATTTGATTTTATCACAGTTTGATCAAGGAGCAATTGTGTTTCCAAATCCCCACGCCAAAGAACATCGGCAACCCACCAGCACCAGCACCCCCACCTCTACCCCATCTTAGGGCTTTAACACCCCCCTGTACCCCCTCAGTCCTGGGCAGCCCTGTTCCCTGGCAGCTCATCAGAAGTAACAGACTGGTACAAGACAAACTGCCAGGCAGGAAAGGAGGGGAGGAACAGGTCAGGCGTGTGTCTTCTGACCGCAGTTTGAACTCTGCAGCTGAGTGGCCATTATGCGTTACCGCTGACCCAGGGACCATAACTATGTATTTAAAGTGTTAATAATACAGTTCAGTGTTCCCTTCATGACACTTCTTGTGATGAACAGCCATTGTTGTGGTGCCTTTTCCTGAGGATTTTCTGTGGATATGAGTTCCTGCTCATGTGTTCATCCAGTTCTGGTGTCTCTTGTTGCTAAAGGCCATGCTCTTGTTCTACTTGAGACAATAAGAGCACAAGCGCTCTTGTGATCTAATCACAAACGTAAAATATGTCATAGACAGGCTGAATTACTACTGTGTGACAACATTTAATTGTGGCATACATAGCATCCTGGTTCCGGAGGGATGATTGTATATGCCTTCACTAGTCAGCCCACCCCAAACATCTGCCAACGAAGACTCAAATCTTCATCCTTCCACAAATTCATTTCCTGATCACTTAACAAAAGTATATGTTCTGGATGCTATTACACTAGTTGGCCATTGGTGTCCACTAGTGATTTTAAGAGATTCGCGTTTGCTGTCTCTCATGGACATGCATCTGCACACATCATACAGAACACACACACGCTTGCACAACATGGCACTGAGTTTCAGCATGTGTCCCCTGGACTGATGGCCAACTGTATAGATTAAAGCCAAAGCAGGCAGTAGGCAATAAGGTTTGTGTGTTTGTGTGTGTGTTTGGGTATTACAGGCTGGAGGACTAGAGGGAGGAGTCACAGGGGGGATGTGAGGCAGCAGAGGGAGTGCGAGCATAGAAATAATGGAGTGAGGGAATCGACCAGTGAGGAGAATGAAAAATCCAAGCAGTCGATACAGCTAGGAGTGTATCAATTATGTATGGCAACAGTCCTCTTTTTGGGGAAGAAGGGGGGGGGGGGGGATAGGTTAGACCAAAAAGTGGGTGTGTTTGTGTGTGTTTTGATATGTGTGTGCATGTGCTTCGACTGTGCTTTTGTACACATTGCAGACCGCCGAAGCCCTTAGCGCCGACAGCTTCAACATGCTCCAAAAACTGTTCAATAACTTACATCTAAATTGTTCATTAAAAGAAGAAAAGCACGGCGAGACATCTGATTTTCTCTTTGTCAGTCCATGACTGCATTTCTCACTAATAACCAAGCTTAATGGAATGCTGTGCCACAGATTCATACACACATTCATTTACTTGCGTGACGTAACAGCTTCCCTTAATAACACAATGTCAAGCACAGCTAATGAAACCTCCACATCCTTTACGCCTTTCTAGATCTCATATGCACCCTCTTATACAAGGTAAAGATGTTAAGATGGATACTGGTGATATGATCTGAAAGTCCACAGCTCTTTCCCTGGCACTTTCTCGCCTTTCTTTTCCACTTATCTGCCCCATCTCCTCACCTACTCTTCCCCCCCTCCTGAACCCACTCTTCTGCACTCCAGTGTTCGCTCTCCTTTGCGGCTCCCAGTCGACATGGCCTGTTTGCTCAGTAATTCAGTCAGGAGGCTAAAAGGAGGAAATTACATCCATGCTGCCTGACCACTTTGAACTCCCAACCCCCCCCCACCCCTACCCTGCATGCTCACTGGCAACTGGTTTAAAAGGCCCACACTGACATTTAAGAGATGGAAACAGGGAGCTGTTAAAGTGTCCAAGAGTGTTTGTAAATGTGTATGTGTAAGTGTGTGCACTCGTGCAAAGATGGCTATAAAAAGTGACACACTGACATACCATGATGACACATCCTGGTTTATTATGCTTAAAGTAGACTAAACCTCCTTATTGTAGTAACAGCTCAACTTACAATACTTGTCTTAACAATGTAAATCCGTTATTTTTTTGGTACTTTAATATGGGTCAAAACAATGCATGTCTGTGTATCTTAGTACTCTGCATATGCATATTGTAAACTGTCCTCCCCAGAAATGTGGCCATATAATGTAGCTCCATTTGTGCAGCAGCTTACGTTTATTTAGGCGGCGGCTTCTAGTGGCCACAGCAATAATGACAGTCTTGTCCTCCCCAAAAATACAACTGTACAGGTCGTCTGTGCAAGCACCTGCGTTTATTGTCAGGCGGCGACCTATAAAGAGCATCAAAGTGAGCTGGACAGATTTTTCACCCGGAAGACTGCTGTTCGTGTCCCGTGGGAAACCAAACATCAACACTGACTGTTAACTAACCAAAACCTAACCAAGCTGCAACTGTTTCACACCGTTAAACACGCTTTGTTGTTGTTATGATGACGATGAAGGTCTGGTACGCCTATATATGTCGTTTTGAGAGTCATCTGAAAATGACCTATTCTGTCGTTTAGGTTGGAGGTCTGGCTGGTATATTATGTGGGCTCGAAGCACTTCTGCAGCATTCTGAAAATGGAGCCTGTAAATTGGGGTCTTGTTTGTCTAATGAAGGTCTAGTATTTTATGTCATGCTGAATTCATACCTGGCATCTATCACAGGGCTGACACATAGAGACAGACAAACATTCACATGCACAGTCGGAATCATCAGTTAACCTAACCTGCATGTCTTCGGATGGTGGCAGGAAGCTGGAGTACCCGGACACGGGAAGAACATGCAAACTCCACACAGAAGGACCCCTCTCTGACTCGGTCCACGTATGTGGCTGTCTGTGTACATACCTGTCTCACTCATTATTGTGTCTTCGTTTTACTGTGTGCATTCAATTGAGCCTTTTCGACTGACTTTCCTGTCTGTCAATCTACCTGTCTTAACCCATTTTTTACCCACCTGTCTGGACTGCTTGTCTACGCGACGTTCTTGTTGACTGTCACTTCACTGTAACTCTTTGCCGTCCTATGCATCTCTGGCCTGTCTTAGTGTCTGTGTGTCTCTCAGCGGGCTCCCAGACTGTCAATGCAGCCAATAATGAGGTGTATGCTTCAGTCAGCGTGTGAGGAGTTAATAAGGAAGCAGCAGAGGCCATCACACATCAACAGGCATGAGTGTGTGTGTGTGTGTGTGTGTGTGTGTGTGTGTGTGTGTGTGTTTGGGGAGGGTGTGAAGGCTAGGGAGCCTCCATGGCACACTTATGCATGTCTGTCGACCAACAGGGGTATTGATTTGGAGGGGAAGGCAGACAGAAATGAATTCTGATCCACAGAGGGACTCCACAGTGCATGTCTGAAAGTGTAAGGTTTTTTTTTGTGAGCGTGTGTGTGTGTGTGTGTGTGTGTGTGTGTGTGTGTGTGTGTGTGTGTGCATGTTTGTTCTCTTTGTCTCAGCGTCTCTCCCTGTGCACATGATGTACATACAAATGAAGGGTTTGGTTACACCCCACTGCTCTTACGGCTGTTGCTGGTGCATAAGTGTAAGCGTGTGTGTTTGTGTTTGTGCCTGGATGAATGTTAGTCTGTGTACAAGAGAAAGAGACAGATAGGGAGGAGGGGCATTGATAACTAGGCTCAGGTGATGAGGGACACTACACATATTGCCAAATTGGGCACGTATACACGTGCATGTGTGTGTCTGTTTATATGTTGTTCTTTCATTTAAGAAAGATTGCTACGGTACGGCCGCTCCTTGCCCAACATGATGCTGAAACACTTGTTCATGCATTTATCTCAAGTAGATTAGATTACTGTAAGTCTCTCCTTACCGGCCTTCCAAAACAATCAATTGCTAAACAACAATTAATTCAGAACTCTGCTGCCAGGCTTTTAACTAGAACAAGAAAGAGAGAGCCCATCACCTCATATTTAGCAAACGTGCACCGGCTCCCGGTGTCTTCTAGGATTGATTTGAAAGTTCTTCTACTTGTTTACAAGGCTCTTAATGGTTCGGGACCGGCCTACGTTATTGAATCTTTGTCGCCTTATAATCCTTCATGGCCTCTTAGATCCCCTGCTGCCGTTTTTTTTTTTAAATATAAACTCTCACAAGAACAAGGTAATTGGCAGCTCAGCCTTTTTTTTAACTATGGAACTCCCTCCCCAAGGCTATAAGAGATGCAAACTCTGTGAACATTTAAAAAAAAAAAAACTGAACACTTATTTATTCAGCATTGCTTTTAACTAATTGTCACTCTTTCCCTGTCTGCTTTCATCTGTTTTTGTGTTTGAAATATCGTATTGTTTTGTTCTACTGTAGTTTTTTCTTGACATATTTTATCGGTCGTATGCCTTCTTTGATTTAGCGCCATCTTTCTAATACCTCATTGTCCCTGGCATACATGCTTTGCCATTTGCCGTTTCTCGTCTTCTTCAATCTGTTTGCTTGGTTTGATTGTGCAGTCTTTGCACCATTTTAGTTTTTTTCCTATCTCTTTCTTCTCGCTCTCGTTTCTTCACTTCTATTGTAAAAGCACTTTGCGCCACAGTCCCTGTAAAGGTGCCATATAAAAGCTTATTATTATTAATATTATCATTATTTTAAGATGTGAGGGGCTTGTTTGCACGCACAAAACACTCCTCGTCTAGACAACAGTCATGATACGTTAATGAGAGTCTACAAGTATAACTGAGGCTGAAAGACACTATGATAGCGCCTGTGATTTAATCCAATTTGATTCCATGAGAAATATATAGAGACAGAGACTATGGGCAAACACGCTGCTGCAGTGGAGAGAAAGTTATTAGATTTGCCATTAAAGAGACTCTGTGGGGCGAGGAGAAAGAAAGCAGCGACTGATCTCCAGTGGTGTGTCTAAGAGTGCCTGGGTGTTTTTGTTTGGCAGAAGAGGAAAAATCAACATAATGAGTCCAAACTGCCTTTGTGTCTCACTCTCTCCGTGTCTCGTCTCTCCCCACCCTCTGTCTCTTTCCCCCTCTCATCCCACGACTCCCAGACAGCTGCTTCTGTGCAGCCAAATTAACTGCTCCCCAGTTGCTTTTTGGAAAATATGAAATAAATAAATATTACATTTTTTTTGCCTCAAGTGTTTTGTGGTTCCACACATGAACTTTAAAAACACCCCTGGAAGCCGCCTCCATTCAGAGTTGCGGGTAACAGTATTTGTCCACACAGCCCCATCCGTCACTCTGCGGCCCTATCTGTTACCACCATGTGATCCTTCTGACTCCAAATATCCGATTTACAAGTCAGCAAGAAGGGAAATACTTCAACAGGCTGTCGGCAGACACACTGTTTAAACCACTGGCCTTATCTAGCCTGTGCTCTTTCTAATATTTTTCCCTCAAATATTTCATTAGAGATACGTTATCTATCCCTGCACATTCATCTTCTCCCTTTAGCCGAATGTGTCTGCATATGTATGGGCAGACATAGATAAATGTTTGTCTGTGTGTGTGTGAGTGAATCTGAGGACAGCTTTGCTCGCCATCTTAAAGAGGGACAGGAGACATTTTCTTTAATATTTGTCATGTAGAGTACACATATGTTATCATGTACACCACTGTGACAAGACAGAACCAGTCCAAATCTCTCCTCTCTCAGCATTAACTGAAGGAGGCACAAGGGTAAACAGAGGATCTGGGGCCCCAGCAAGAGTCCTAAACAGGATACCCAACTCACTTTGCCATTGAAAAACACATTCATATATGCAGTAACACACACACACACACACTGTACAATACAACATCCATCACTGGGGCTCAGGCTGACAGCTTTGTCAAAGTGAGCCGCAGGGGAGAGGAGAATGGCATTGTGGGATTGAGTCCTCCCATCGGACGCTGCACTGACAGGAGGGAAGAAAGGCGAAGGAGAGAAGAGAAAGAGGGGAATGAAGTGGGGGAAATTGGGGAATGTGTTGCACAAACCCAGCCACTGCAGGGACAGAGAGAGAGAGAGAGAGAGAGAGGGAGAATAAGAGAGGGCTGAGCTGCCATGGGTAGCCCATCAAAACCATCAGCTCTCCTGCTGTAGCCTGTTTACTAAGACTGGCCTTGTGAAGGGCAGACAAAGAGCATATTGCAGACCTGGCAGCATGACTGCATCTATCTCACACACACACACACAAAAGACCTCCTGAGGGTCTGCCAAACTGCAGCAAACGAACCAAAGCCCTGGTTAGAACACACACACCAACAGTACTCAGTGACAAATGCACGTAAGATGCATGTGTGCACACACACACACACACACACACACACACACAGTTATTCAACCTTTTAGAAGGCAGCTGGTGGTGTAGTGAAGTGAGAAGTCTGCCCGTCACAAACAGGATCAGACCACAGAGTCAGCCTGAGACTTCTAAATAAACCCCTTTACGCCACAGTTTTGGGGACAGAGCCTGCTCAGCTTCAAAACCAACTCCACTCCACCAACAGCCCCATCTCAGCGCTAAGGAGGAAGGCAATCGACAGGCGCAAAAAGAGAAAGCGAGAGTGAGAGAAGCAGCGAGATCTGAAGATGTGGCCTCCCCCAATTATAGACCAAACATTGCCACCCTATTCACTTTACTCTTCGCCTGGCTCCTGACAAACCCTGTCGTGATTCCTTCAACCAGCACTCGTGTTTCTCCCTGACACTCTCTAGGCTCTAATTAGGCTTGTAAATAATTATTGCAATTAAAGCCTACAATTAGGAGGAGTGAAGCACTGCCATTAGTTTCACAATAAATGTCATGAGCATTCTGCATAGGCGCAGGGAGGAAACAGACAAATATGTCATTACAGAGGCAGACAGACAGTGAGAGTGAAAGAGACAGAAAGAGAAAAGGGGGGGGGGGGGGGTACATGAAGGCAGTTGACATGCTCACAGCTCTTAATTATAGAGCTGATTATTCTGGCAGGATGGCTCCTGGACTGTTCCTTTGCCACAAAGTGACAAAGTGTGCATGCAAGCACACGCATATACTGCACACAAGTGTGAACAACATACACTTGCTACTCAAGGTACTTACAGTGATGATTTTCTGCCTAAAAACTAACCACGTCTATTCAGTGTTTACTTATAAATATTTGTAATTAGCTGCCTTTATAAAAGACTGCGCCACACTCTGCCACTCAAACATGCATTTAATTCACTCATGCCGAATTTTCCAAGAATTCCTCACGGTTCAACAGTGTTGCAAAAGCTGGCTAATGGCAAACTCCGGGAGACGGCAGACAGACAGAGACAGAGGTGTCAGAGAGTCTAAGGATCAGGTATCTTTTTCCTCATTATCTCATATCATGTCAGAAGGCCAGCGAGACTCCTGCAGGAAAGAAAAAGGGGGGGGGTGAGACAGCCGTGAGTCTTTAGCTGGTGAGGAGTGTGCAGACACACACATGATCTTAAAGCGAGACACAAACAAACCCACCATAGGGTCTCTCACGTGGGTCTTGAGATCCATGGTGGACTTGATACCGTTGAGTCTATTTGGAAACCATTTCACATGAAGTAGAAGCTGCACAGTCCTTGTTTACTGGCAGCTGCACACAGTCTGCTGGCCTAGTCCCTGAATTCACAGCTTGTACGGTGCGTTACTATGCCTTGACCTCTGCTGGTATAGCAGGGGACTTGGGTGTGAAGGTGGGTGCTGGAGAGGGGGAAGAGGGATGGATGGATGAATGAATGAGCAAATGAGGTAAGAGAGGGTTCAGGCTGGGACCTGGGTGCACAGGCATCTATTAATTAACAGCTTGATGGGGGCTGACAGGACGTGTGCTGCTATCAAATAATGAGGTTAGGATTGGCCAATGGTTCCAGGGCACAAAACCTGATTAACACTAATCCTGGCTTAAGTCAATTAACAATGCCTGCTCAGGGACTCATGCAAATGAGGCGCCTTTGTTAGGAGGGTTAGCACAGTGGGAGCAAACAGAGCTCGACATTCAGGCATGTCAAACATCGCTGAAAAAGGGAAGGATACTCATATCGGTCATCATGAGGAAGAAATAGCTGACTGGCGGTGGTAAAGCAGATGGATGGCATAAAAACATGATTCAATGAATCAATGAAGGGGCGTCTCTCACTGACCTGTGCGAGTGACCCCTTGGATTTGATGAACAGACTCAGTCAACCCTTGAACTTCCCACAACCCCTGACCTCGCTGAGAGACGGCACATAAACAGATAAAGTGCCCATGCATTAAATCAAACACGTGGAGCATGTATGTCAACACACAGAGGCGTTGCCAGAAATTTGGGGCCCCATGCATGAAAGAAAACCTACTGGGCCCCCACCATTGAAATTAAAATAATTTAATTAAAATTAAAATAATGTCCTATCGCATTCTGCCGCTCTATACCAAAATGTGCAGATCCTTTGCCTATATTAACAGTATTAACCTTTTTGGTTGGTAATGTCATCAATAGCTTACCGTGTCATGAGATTTATGATGCTTTATTATAAATAACTATGCAACTGCTGTTAGGTTTTGTGAACAACATGTTAAGTTTTAATTTTAGTCTAGCTAGCTAACACATATCACCCAACAACTGGGGACAGCAGTTACAATAGTATCTAAATAAGAGCTAATTATCTAGTCACAGCTGGCGGTAGCTCATCATCATGTTAATTACTGCTTGGTTTGATGCTAAGTAGCTATCTGTGTAACGGTAACGGTAGCCTAGCAACCTTTGGCTCGGCTACCGTTACTCAATTCGGCAGGGGCAGTCTGTCTACACTGACGTACCACTGAAATTGTTCTCATTATTTTTCTTGGAGAAATCGTGGTGTGTCATTTTTTTTACTTTACTTTGTTGTATTTCTCTCAGTTTTGTTACTTTCCTTTTTGTTTGTTTCTTGGTGGTCAAAATATCAAATGCATAAATATGTTTTAAGAAGAAACTACAACTTTACTATGAACAAATACACTTAAACTACCACCAAGCAAAAGCAACCTGTAATCACAGTAGTTTATTTACTTCTAACTACACAAGAATACAAAAACACACACAAATACGTTCACACACAAAGCTCAAGATTAAGGGAGCTTGACAAGTGGGTCAGGGATGAAAGTGGTTTTGTCGGAATGAAAATCTAAATGGCATCATCAATAACATTGGATGTGCGTATTGACAGGGGAATTTATCCTAATTTGTCCAAGTGTCAATATCAAGTGAAGCTGTCAGGGAAGCAGCAAAGAGTCGAAGGCCAAGGTTCCGAGCTGCAGCTCCGAGCCCCCCTTCTCCAGCTGCGGAGCACCTGGGTAAGGAAGCGGCCGTGCGATTGATTTGCTGGCCCTCACCCCCACGGCTGCCAAACCGACCCCGCTGTCGCACTTACACCCCAGATAAAACATGACGGCCGATCTATCAAGGCTAGTGTCTGCTGTCTGACTGATAAGCGGGCTGTCCCGGAGATGTTTGTCTGTTGTCGAGGTCTGCCGAAGAACAGATAGACGCTACTGAGCTGTGGCCACAGTTCCCCCTGTCGTGATGAGGGTGGAATGGGATGCAGATGTGTGGTCCATGCGTTGGCAGATGGCATCACAGTTTTCTCATGCATGACAGAGGACCTTTGTTCAGGTCACTTCGCTCATATAAACACTGGTGTAGACTTTATAGTTTCCTGGCATATATGGCACCTCCTGCACTGTCAGTTGTAACATAATAAAAAACACCTCATTTGACCTCAGTTGGAAGGCTATGTTACGCGCAATGTATCTTTCTCAACTCGCACTGATGTGGCTGAAAACCCAACCACAGATACCACAGTGGAAATAGGAAACATACAGGAACTTATGCAATACAGATATCTCTTACACCCCGCTGGATGCAGAAAAGCATTTCACGTTCGGAGGTAAAGGAAGAGAATATTCGGCATTACGGTTTGTGAACCTCAGTTGTGTGGAAAAAGACAGATGGAGCGATAGAGCTGCTAACAGAATTCAAAAGCTTCCACCGATTGCTCTTTCATCCTGCCTATTGATTGCCCTGTGATGGCAGGTAGTCGAGTTATTGGGACTCATTGTCCGAGTGTCACTGACGGACAGATTGGGGAGAAACGCAGAGATAAGGGTCAACGGTCAAACTCCTGGTCTTGTTAACTCTCTGGCAGCTGCAAGCTGACCAGACTGCCGGGGGCCAGCAGAGGGGCAAGGCACGGCAACACTTGTTGAGGTGGTGGTAGTCGCCGGAAACCCCTTCGCTACTCAGCCCTGACAGCAAACTAACAAACAGTGGAAAGGAAGGAGGGGCTGAGAAGAAGTAGACAAAAAGCGCTCATCTTTTGTCCCTGTACCATTTTGACTTTGATTGCCCTACTGGTGTGTCCATTCTTGCGGCCTGAACCATTGCCAGGCTTATCCCCCTCTCCACCAGATTATTGCTCCTCTTCTATGAGAAAAGGAAGCAAGCATCTTCCGGTAAGCTCTAAAACAGATGGTTAAAATCAGAGTTGGGCTTTCAGGAAAAAGAAAAAAAAAAAAAAATAACATCAGGAGAAACATGCACAAATATTTAAGTCTTTGAATGAGTGGCCTGGACATGAGCCAGTCCAGTCTGCTTGTTGTGGAGGGTGTAAACAGTAAAACCTGGAAACAAAAGGCCCTTGAAAAACACTGCTGCTAGTCGCTTTTTTTTTAAGTCTGCACAAGCTGCAACACCTACAGTGCACAGCGGAAGGCCTGGCTGTAAGCCATCATGTGTTCCGTGCTTATTAACACATGGAATCAGCGTGTCACACATACCAAAGTCCTGCATAATGATGAGTCAGTAGCATTTCAGCTAATCTAAACCTGGACGAGGTGTGAATGAATCCTATTTCCTTCTGTCTCAATAGCCACTGAACCCATTTCCTCCCAATCTAACCACACCAGCCAAACAAAGGTTCTGGGGGAGAAGGAGGGAGGAGAACCAGAAAACTCTAGGGGAAAGAAGGGTGGGGGTGCTTGGAGGAAGAACAGGTTGAGAAGAGGCCTCTCACACACACACACACACACAAAAAAGATTTAAAAAAGAAGAAAGAATCCATGCATGGATTTCAAATTTCACAGCTGAGCACCTGGAAGAAATTGCCAGGCTTGAAAAAAGAGGTCTTCTTTTCTTTTCTGATAATCTGTGAGCTGTTATGTTGCCGTTCCATACATGGAGCTGGGTAAGGGAGGAAGGATGGCGTACGAGGATTGGAGGCTGAGGGGGTTTAATGTTTGCTAAAGAGCCAAGAGTGTATTGGAGAGTGACAGCAGCACATGGCTGAACGCCTCTATAGGGGGAGGACTGTGTGTCTCTCCATGAAAGACAAGTCTGTTTTACAAGCCAGCTCAGTATCACTCAGTTGGTCATGCTAGCAAGAATTTCACACTTATCCTTATAAAGAGCTGGCAATTAGAGGGCCACTATTTCACTGGGAACACTTTTAAGTCTGTTATGGTCTATTGTGTACTCTTGTGTGCCACAGCCATAAAACATTAAACCAAAAACCATTGAGCTCCATTACAAAGTCAACACCTGCCTCTTTTCTTGGGATTAAATCAAGACATGATAAAACCGTAGCCACGTTGCTTTGTGTGTGTGGTTTCTCTGAGTACGTATTTTTGTCTTTATTAAGGTGTTCTCAAAAACCTTTTCAGGCAGAACCAAGGCCACGCCACAGGTATCACTTCAAAACCCTTTCAGATGTTAAATCTTGATTGTTCCCCATGAATAATACATTACAGCCTGGGCTCTGCATACTGGCTGCTGACCAAAGCAACCGATATAATGCAGTCACTGATTCGCAACCGTGTGTGATGAGTGCTCTCCCTACTGCTGGGTGCCAGCGGCCATAACAGCACAATACACCACAAAGGGAATGAAAAGGCCTCGTAAAAATGTTGATAATCCAGGCCCCAAAAGACCCCATTCGATACTGGAGTAGTTGTCGCCATTTATCCCAGCGCGCTGCATTGTGTTGATAAACCGACAACAAAGAGAACGAATGCCGCTTAAGGCCTCGTGTGGGCCACGGTGTCAGCCGTGCTTGGATGTCCCTCCGTTGGCTTGAACTTCCAAAATGCGGCACACATTATACACAAACATGCGACCGGTCACAGTGTTAAAAGAAACAAGTGAGGCCATTTTGTATTCTCAGGCCTCCGGCAAAAAATAAATAAATAAATAAAAAAAAGAAGTAAAAAAGGTTTGGTAGGTGATGAATGAGAGACGGGGAGAGAAAGAGACAGGCTGTGGTTGGGATGAGGCCAGGCCAAACACTCATGCAGATCCAACACACTGAATTTGCATGAGCTGGCGAAAGCAGCAGTGGTTTCGCTCTGCTCCAGCTGCCATTCACACATGAATATTATATGTAATATTTCTAATATTTCTGTTTGATTAGAGCCTCTGCTGGAATTGTTATGACATGTAGTATTACTGTATGAATAATGTATTTGGCTGTATGTAAAGTAGGGCTTATAAAACCCATTGTGCTTTGTCATTTAAAACCCAGGCAGATGTGATGTAGTACACGCCCATGCCTGCATTGTTACAGCAGTGATTGATGTGGTATTCAGTTTGAAATCTGCAGCTTTTGATGCAATATTAAATGCAGTGAGGTGTTTCAGGAATGTGCGAAGACATTTCAGGGGGCATTTCTTGTGACGCAGACAGTGGGAAAGACAGAAAAAAAGAGGAGAGGGAAAAAAGTCGAGGATGCGTCTAGGAGGCAGCTCAGCTGAAGCTCAAATCTCAATTCTCTCCATCACTGTGTTCGCCGTCGGCATTGCTACACAGCCAAGTACCAAAATCACTTGGATTATTGGTCTAAATATAGAAGCACTCACACACACACACACACGCTCACTCAACATGACTCAAACATGTGATCTGGCAGAAATCCATACAATGGATCTGCAGAATCACGGGATGCGCCAGGACAGCTGAAATCCTGCCGAAAATCCAGAGATGATGCAACGAGCATGTTTTTCAATAGACACAGATGTCTGAAGATAAATCTTGAGATGAAAACCTGCTGCTGTGTGTTTCAGGACTGTCAGTAATGATACAGCACCCTACAAGAAGGCACACACACACACACACACACACACACACACACACACACACACACACACACACACACACAC
>JAVQJF010075667.1:0-63885 GCA_036023855.1 Gadopsis marmoratus
CCCCCCCTTTCATAATTTTTTTGGCATTTTTTCCTTGCCCCAATAAAAAACACACAATTTCGGTTGCCGGGGCCCCACCCACCCCCCCCCCCCCCCCCCCCCCACTACATGAGAGTGTAAGCGTAGGTGGTTCAAGAGTTCAATGGAGTGAGAGAGGTTTTTACCATTTTAGCACCTGACGTTTTATTAAATTTTATTAGTTCCTTATCCTCAGGGGTTGTTTTCAATCAGCTCTTGTTCATCAATGTCTTAAGAAACTTGATCTTGACATGGACTATTTTAATAATTACAGATCTATGGCAAAATTGCCCTTTTCAGCCAAGAGTTTAGAGAGGGCAGTATATATTAAGCTTAGGTCCTTTTAGATTTGAGGTTGTTTCAGATTGTCACTGACATTCAGCAGAACTCATTTTGTGTTGCTGGACCTTTCTACTGCCTTTAATTTGTTTGGTAATTGCATATTTAAACTAACTGGCTCTCACAGATCCTATTCGAGGGCTGTTGTCAGATGGGAACATCTCATCTAGCAGTGCAATTACTTTTGGGGTTCCCCAGGGCTCCTTTCTTACCCCTTTATTGTTTTCAATCTGCGTGATACCTCTGGGTCAAGTAATTCACAACCACAATATTTATTTTCACTGTTATGCTGATAATACACACACAGTAAACCCATCAGACCTCTCCTCTGTTCACTCATTCATAACCTGTCTTAGAGATGGACAAAACATAAACGTCAAATCATTTTCTGATGTTAAATGCTGATAAAACCATTGAGCCTAAAACAAATAATGAACATTAAGCATTGAGCTGCTTCCATTGGGTTTATACTGCAAAAAAGGAATCTTTCTGCATTTTTTCATGACACACAAAGCTTTATTAATGTTTTTGTGTCCATCCATTTAACTATTTATTATTTGTTGTACTTTCTACGAAATCAACTGATCTCTTTTAGCTAGTAAAAAACATTCTCGTCCAATATGAGGCCATAAAACTTACAGTGGTTTCTGAGTTTGACCACCTTCAGCTTGCACAAAACACAGCAAGCACGGTAATTACAATGTCTTTGAAGTTATAGCACATTTCAACCTGTAGACTTAACAATTGAGTTTAAATTGGCTTTTAATTAGTTTTGCTTTCATTATTACTGTTTTTAATCGGCCTTTAAGTACTTTGTAATCTTATCTTTAGAAAAGTTCTATATATAAATAAATGTTATTAACCTGAACCCAGGAACACTGCTGCACAAAGTAGTAACTGGAACTCTGCATACGGCAGCATGTTTTCTTTGAAATGGGTGACAGAGCTTGTCAAAATTCATTAGAGCTGCTAAAACGTTGCAAAATGCACCACTGGAAAAAGGTTTTCTTGTGGCCTACAATCTAAGGGCTCCAAAGTACAGAAGCCTACAGAGTAAAACCAGCTGTTTGCAGTGTGTTTTTGTCAGGTGTGTGTGTGTGTGTAAAGTGTGAGTGGTGTGTGCAGTGGTGTAGCTGTGAAGCAGCGGTTGTCTTACAGTGCAATTATTCACTTAGCGCGGCGGCAGGCGGCTACAGCCAGTGCTCTCGCCCTGTTGACTTTGAGCCATCGGGCTGCTGGCTACAACAGCAGATAGACCACAGTTGACACTGGCCACATTCCACCATGGGAGAGGAGAAGTTGAAGAAGAAGAGAGGAAGAACAGGAAATGAAGATGAGTGAAAAGGGAAGGAAGGAGAGATGATGAGCAGAGAAGGAACAGTGATCATCAGAATGCTGGAGAGGGGAAGAGTAGAGTGGAGAAGCTATTGGTGGCTTAACTGACCATTTAAAAGACCTCAGGACACTTTTTTTCTTGTTAAGAAAAACATTTGAGGTGCAGGGAGTGTTGGTTTCATTTTTAAAGCAGAGCAAAAGAAGATGAGAGGACAGAACATGGGAGATGGCAAGCAGGATTTAAACTAAATCCGATTATGAAGGGAAAGAAGGCGGGAACATGGTGGGGAGTGCGAAGATCGTCCCTGGAGTGTCAGTTCGTCCCTTGATTGCTATAAGGCTGAGGATTGTGCTCGGCTGCCCAGAGAGGAGAGAACCCGTGCCACCCTGATATTTGCGCACAGCGATGACGTGCTTTGCGGGGTTTACTTATGGTAATGCCAGCTCGGGAGAGGTTAGAGGCTCTTTTATATCACCGCCTGGCCATAAAGTAGGAGGACTGGCACCCAGCAACGGTCAAAGGAAGCAACAGCGCTCTTTTGTGCATCTCCCATCTCCCCTTTGACATTTCAGACATCCAGTGCAGCTGATACCCTTATCTACAGCACAATTGCAACAATACAGAGTCAGGTTCAGATCGCTTATGAGCGTCTTAAAGTTGTGAACCTTAAAATTTCAGTCCTGGTTGATTTGGCGACTACTGTGGTTACTGGTGGTAACAGAAAGTGTAGTTTAATACTACAGCAAACACTCCTTGAGCACTTACTTTGTTAGAAATACAACAGAAGAAGTGTCTATTTACAGCGCAGCCAAACAAACTCACATTGGTTTAATAAAACTAAAAGTGGAAACTAATGTATAGCGCAGTAATTACAGAGTATACATTTCCTGAAATAATTCAGACCATGAATAGTATCAAAAATGGGCTTTAATTTCATGTAAATCTCAAGGATTATAACTTTGACTGCCTTAATTATAAGAAAATACCACTAATTATCTAAATGTGGAAAAAGAGTTGTGTGACAAGAGGTGCTTCGTGAACGGAAGCCTTTAAACTCATTAACTCTTCTTACACAGGACACATTTTAGGGTAAGAGTGCATCACGTGAACATACAATATGCCTTGTTCTCACATAAGCATGAATGCATCTGAAAGATGTAGACGGGAAAGTTTGAGGCCCTCTGACTAACTGTGCTCTTTGATAGAGACAGAGCAAGGCTTACTGTTCCCATCTTTTCACCGATGAGCCAGTGTGTCTTTTTTTGTAGCCTAACTGGGGCAGCCCGTCCTTCACATGGATACAATACCACATAGGCAGGCTGGTGCTGCACAAAACATGACGTCGGTTGAAAATCGGACTGAAGTGCTCCCACGTGAATACAGGATGTCACTCGCTGAATGCACAGACTTTAACCTCTGCTGTGAGGCCCGTTTTAACACGGAGACAATGCACCATCTGTGCACTGATATCATGTGTGATTGTACGTGCTCATGCTTCCCCAAGGCCAGTAAGAAAGCCTTTCATTTTTTCTGAAGTAGTCATGCTAAGGACACGTAGATCTAGGTTTAATTTCCAGTCATAAACTGCAAAAATATTCATGCAAGTTATGTAGTCTTACTTTCCTTCAAACTAGATAATTCATCCACCAGCATGGAAATAATTCTATGCAAAGCTCGGAGAATTAGAGTAGATGGATCCAACTGATGCTGACGCCCAATCTTTCATTACAATTACAATCTTGACATTACCTTTGCTGTGATTGTTTGGGGTGCTGTCATACAGGATCGTTCGCCTTTTAAAATTTGTTTTCACTCTGCTGAAGAAGCAAGCACAAAGCAAATTACCACAAATTACTCTAACAGGCTAATTACTGTCCTTCTTTTCAGCGCAGCCATTTTGCTTAGTTTTTCTCACTGACGGACACTGTCCTCATATTTAATCCTGAGAAAAGAAGTCCTGTCATTAGTCTTAAAACCTCTAAATTAAATGTCCAATAGCTTATGTGTTGTGGTAGTTATGAAATATTAAAACAAAATCACTTTAGGAAGTCCGATTTGTTTTTAATTCACCTGGCAAGGAAAGTATAGACATTTGGCTCATCTTAACGAACGTAGTTTCGATTTTTATTCCTCCGTACTGAGTGGACAGACAGTGAATTAAGGACGATGTCTCATACAAAAACTTTTCCATCAAACTCAGTGCTTTACATTTTGATTTTACAAAAGCACACAGCAGTATCTACAGAAACAGCGAAGTTTCTTGGAAGATTGTAGTTCACTTCAACTTTCATTTTATGCTTTTAATGATGAATATTCCTCAAAAAGAAAAAGAAAGTCATTGTCAGAAACAACATCTAAGCTCCGCTAGTAAGCCTTTAGCAGGACTTGTTTATGTATGTTACTTTTTATCCATTACGTTTACATTTAGCTACTGCCGTATTTATGTCGTATAATAAGTCCAACTGGATGCTTTTGGCTTCGTCAGAACTATTATACAGTGTTGACCTAGATTTTTAAGGCCCATATAATTGTGTTTTGCAGAATATTTTCATCTTCATTGTTTCCAAAGATCTAAAAATCAAATTCAGGGACAGGGAACCTCAGAAATCCTGATTTGTAGTAAATTGGCTCCACAAACTCCCACCAACATTAATTGGTTTGACTCCATCTGGACTGAGCTTTCCCTCCCACTTTGTGCTACTGTACCATCACACTTCATAGTTCACACTTCACTCTTTTTCCCGACACATTTATTTTTACCTGACACTGTGAATGGGAACACTTTCATTTCTGATGGCTGTTTCCTAAAAGGATTTTTCAGGGAAGTTTGCTCCGGGGAAAGTAGCTGCACCCTGAGATTAGAGAAATATGGTAGTATGAATCTGGTTATGTAATAATCTGGGTAAGCGGTGTACCACATTTGGGTTTAGCTCTCCTTTGATGATTAAAAATTGGATAATGAATAGTGAAATTATCCAAGGCCGCTGATTGGCAGGGCAGAGTAAACAGAGCATTAGCCTCCATTGCTGGAGCCACGGTGACATGCCGTTCCCTTCTGCTTGTCTCCATTCACAAGTGAACACAAAAGACCAAAAGGCCTTCAGACAATAAGACATGGCTCCCAAATTGGAGGTAATTGCTTTTTAGCCACAATGTAGTTGGGAAAATGGATCAGAATTTGGCATTTAAATAGGAGGGAGGAATCGTACAGCATGCAACAGTTTGTCTACCAAACAGGTTTCCTCGCAATACATCAGCTCTGTGGAAGGCGCTGCGCAACACATCAGTGTGTAGAGCTCCCAGTTTAAGATGAAAGCCTGTGAGACTGTAGCTCAGGTAACTCTCCCACCCTTTTGTATGATTTGTCCAAAGCTGGACAGTCACCAGTTATCTGTTTGACATCAAGGAGGATTAGCAGGGGTGTTGACATCTGAGCTGGAGTTGGCCCAGAAATCACAAAGTTACCAGAGTTGCCAGAAGGCAGTGTTGTAGTTTAGTAGTTGACATGGTACGGTGCGGGTACATGAGCGTAAACTCCCGAATTGTCTAAAAATGTCAAATATTAGTTCAGTTTCTACAGAGAGTAATTTATTCACATAAACAACACAGCTGCAGCTTTTGACCTTTCTCAGGCTGCAACAACAACCAGTGACACGCCTCGTTTAAGTACAACAGATAATCAGACACGGGTGTGGCTCCTAATTAAAAATCGTTAGGTCAGACTATATTTAGCTTTGTTGGACATGTTCTCTCAAAACTGATCATTTCCATTTAGGGAATCCCAGAATTGATTCAAGTAAAGGAAAAGTTGGTGTGTCAATAAAAAGAAGACGCACTATCATTTGTGGCAGTGTAGACACATTATCCCAGCCTCAGCTCCACCATATACTGTAGAGGTTTAGCATTCAGACCATGAATGAATGACGCATAATGTTTGGTCCGTCTCTCTCCGTCCTTCTTCAGCCTCGGAGCCCAACCTGAAGCTGCGCTCCAGGCTGAAGCAGAAGGTAAGCGAGCGGAGGAGCAGTCCGCTGCTGCGTCGCCGAGACAGCCCCATCACATCCGCCAAGAAACGCTCGCTCGACATGGCAGGTGAGGAACACACACACACACACACACACACACACACACACACACACACATCTGTCTGGTGAGCCAAGGGATTTATTTTTAGGCTGCTGCATTTTTGGTGTATGTGTTTGACTTGTGTTTGTGTGTGTTCCAGACTCTGCGTGTAGCAGTGCCCCCGGCTCAGGCCCGAGCTCCCCGAATAACAGCTCCAACAACATCCCCAATGAGAACGGCATCGCTGTGTCTGTCTCCAACAACTCGGAGGTAACACACACACACACACACACACACACACACACACACACACAAGTCACTTCAGTGCACCTGAGATTTACACTGATATTGAGCTGTTATTAACTTACAGACATTGTGTGAACCCTGCACTCAAATGTTTTTTTTCTTTGCACAATTTAAACGCTTTATTTCTTTATTCTTAGATTCATTCTTTATGTATTTAAGCCCGTGAGTTCCTGCTCAAAATGATTTGAAATTTCTGGTTGTTTACTGGTGAGAGTTTTAGCATCAAGTGATGGCCACGGTGCTGATTTATTTCACCCCAGCAGAAAATAAAATAGTTCAATACATTTTTAGCATCAAACGTTCTCTACATTGAAAGGTTACGCATCATGGTACAAAACATGAGCTATAGACATCCTCAGTTCAAAGGTCTTTGCATGAGATAAACCCTAATAGGCACAAAACAAATATACAAAACACACAATCTACATAACCTTAAATTATTGAAGAGTGCTATTAATTATGCAGCCTTTTGCTGTCAGAGTAGCTTTGCTGTTTTGTGTGGGTGCTAGTTATTAGCTTTTAAACTTAGCAGCCGCACAAAGGCTCTGAGTGAGGGATGTTCAGATAATGGTTCTGCAGAAGAGGAAGACGGGCGAGGAGCTGGCAAGATGCTGTATGTCGGCGCGCCTTTGTAGCCGAGTGGTTACAGTGCATGCCACATAATCGACCTTAGTTGCATGTTATTAATTATATAAATATACAGGAGACATATAGGAGACTTGTGGCCGTGACAATTGTATATCGCCAGTAGGGTGCAAATGTAGCTCTTTCCCCATGTGTGGACATCGACTGCTGCAGTGTTTGCCCCTGTGCTGTTCCTTCTTCATGATGCAAACAGATAAATCATTTAAATGTGCTTCCCAGGCGAGTCTGGCCCAGAGGCTGTGCAGCGGTGCTGAGCGGGGCTCCGTTAACCAGCTGTCCCTCTACACTTCGCCATCCTTACCCAACATCACCCTGGGGCTGCCCGCCACTGCCACGGCCACGGCTGCTTCCAATGTAAGGAGGAAACTGCCGCCAAGCTGGAGAAATTGCTTGCAGACTGACTGTGCATCTATTTACGTGTGAATTCTTTTACCTGCACTCTGACAATTTGTTAAACACGGTCCTCAGCTTCCCCGCTCTGCCTCTTTTCCAGGTGACCTCGGCCCAGCAGGATGGAGGTCTGCAGCCGGCCCTCTCCCTCAGCCCTCCATTCCTCTCCGGTGGCCACTTGACCCCCTACCTGGCCGAGGCCGGAGCGGGAACGGGCGGGCACGGAGCGCACAGTCCGCTGCTTCAACACATGGTTCTCATGGAGCAGAGCCCGGCACAGAGCCCCCTGGTGACAGGTAGGAGTAGTAATGGAAGTTTTACTAAAGCTAGTAGTGACCAAACAAGCAATGGTGGCTCTATTAGTGGATAGAGCCTGGGAAGTCATCTGAGAAGCTTGATTACTGTGAAAATATCTGAGAAAACGACGTGACTTGCAGAGTGTTTTCAAATTGTTTCTGAAAAAGCTTGCTGACGCATAGCTAGCACATGGGAGAGCACGTGCTACTTGGATATAGAGAGGCTTTTTAAAACAGGACTCTCTCAGAGCTGAGAATTAAATGACTGCATCTGGGCTATAAAAACTCACTCTCTGCTCCCGGCCTGTGTGTGGGCACGCACACGTCCTTGTCTGTAAGTCTTTTTTGTGCGTGGATACACAACTACGTGCGTCTGCATGTGCGTCCTTGCCCATTCACTGATGCCCAGCTCAAAATAGCAGCAAAATGGTAGTCAGTGAATGGGCTGATGGGAAAGGGCACACAACGCAACCATGTCTCACACTCATAGCATACGCTGACATATGAAAGGAGCTCATTAGTTTGAGCAAATGAATGGTCGTCTGTCAGCGTGAGGGGGCACGCAGAGAACCACACACATATCTGTGAGTGTGGAGATGGTTTCTCTTTTCTTGTGTTTCAGGAGTTAATTTTTCCTCTCATTACCATCAACTTTACCCAAACTATTACCAGTCTGTTTTTCTGACTTCCCTCACCCGGATGATACACTGCAAACGGACTAAGCTGTTCACTTTTCCCCGGCTCGTATCATCACAATAGAAAAATTGCAGTATGGCAGCACAGATGGTAGTTTTTTTATTTGGTTCACAAATACATCTGCTGACTAATCTTAGGGCCAACACCAACAAGAGTGAAATAGAAATCCATTTGCTGATGTGAACACTTGATATATTTATCTTGTCTCATCAATGCAGAATGAAATGTCGGGGTCTCGTTGTGGTCTGACAAGGCTGGAAAAGACCTTTGCTGCTTCACAGTCTTTCCAATTCATTCAGACACAGACAATATAAACGTCTCCTGACTGGACGACCACACAATTCACTAAATGGCCGTTCGTCTTTGCTTCCAATTTCCAATCTGGAAAAACATGGCAGCCGTTCTGGTGGCCTTGCAGACACAGAGCTGTGTATCATTATGACGCCTAGTCTAAATACTTTTTTGGAGTGTCCAAAACACTCACCAGTGAGCACTGTAGCTTTCCTAAACAGCTGCATCACTCCACCTTGATATTCTGCCAGGTTTGGACCCTTTGGTTTAAGAAGATCTACCTAAACTAAAACGCTTTGTCTTTTATGGTGTTAGAGCCAGGCAACGTCTTATATTTAAAACATAGCTGAAGGGTCAGTGATGTTCCTGATATGACGAGGGATTTCTTTCATTCTTTAAGTGTACGTAGATTGTAAAGAGGTAATGTTTTCCAGCCAACTTCCTAACAAAGCCACTGGCACTGGCAGATTATAATGTTGAATGAATGAATCCCTCTGCTCCACCGGTAGAAGGATGCATCATGTTTAAACAGATGCATCATGTTTAAACAGAGACAAAGTGCAGAAAATGAAAGCCTTTGTGTCTTAATCAAACGTACATCAAGCACACAGCCCGTCTTAGGTTCAAACAATGCACTCTCTGTTCTTGATTTCTTGAGAAGTGAGCTCCCTCCCAGAGAGCGCATGAAGAAAGCTCCCCTAATGCATATGGGTTTACAGTCTGTGCTCTTGGGTTTCGCCGCCTGTCGTAACTAATGTCTCCCTTGCTTGTGTCCAAGGTGTAAGCGGCCTGTCTATGTCGTCGGCAGCATCCATGGCCAAGCTGCAGCGTCAGCACCGGCCCCTGGGGCGAACCCAGTCTGCCCCTCTGCCCCAGGGGAGCGCCGCGCAGGCTCATGCCCAAGCCCTGGCCCTGCAGCAGCTTGTGGTCCAGCAGCAGCACCAGCAGTTCCTGGAGAAGCACAAGCAGCAGTTCCAGCAGCAGCAGCTCCACCTGAACAAGGTGAGGGGTGGAGCCACTCGGTTTTGAATGCAAATCATGCTTCTCTTTTTTGCACGGCAAGTTGTACGTGTTATCATTGTTACTGTTATATGACACGTTTGCTCACAGGTGATGGACGGGGCCACAGATCTGACATCACATTCAAATAAACTGATAATTAATTAGAGCTGTAAGCCAGCGTGGGCCAGCAGCACAGGAGCTGTAGTGTAGTTGTTTGTGTAGGCGGCAGCCAGTAACACAGCCAATAACGCGTTAGCTGTGGATGTGTGTGAAGTACTTCATTTTTTTCTGCCGTTTTCTTTCTCTCTCTGCCTCTCTCTCGCTGTAGTATTTATTTTTGCGAGCCGGCGGAGGCAGGTGTGGGTTAACATGTATAGCAGAGTGTGTGCTTGTGTGTGCGTGCGAATGTTTGCATCCACGTCTCTGTGACCGTGGCCGAGACAGTTACCACGGACTGCGAGGTAACTGTTTGCTGTCATGGCAACGGAGCGGAAACCCCTGCCTTATATGGTCAGGGAGGAACCGAGAAGCCGCTGCTCTGGATGACTTTACCTATTGGAGCAGAGATCTCGCTGGAGGAGAGGTGGGTGGATGAAACAAGGGATTTCCTCTCCTCCTCCGCCGCCTCCCCTGCTCTGCTCTCTCTCACTGTCTCCATATGTTTCAGAGCTCTCCAGCGGCAGCTTTTCACACAAACATCTCTATTACAGCCTCTGGCACGCCAAGGATGGAGTTTGTCAGGGCAAAAATGAAAAACATCCCCTTCAAACATTGTTTTATTCTGTTACATTCATAACAATAAAAGCAATAAAGCTGTTATTGCTCAATGTCATTTTTTTTGTTGTTGTTAGCACTGACGTGAGTCAGTCAGTTAGAATATATATTACTCAATGCAATTTGAGTCCTGGGCATTTTTCATAATTTTCTAAAAATAATCACTTGTTGCTCGACACGTTATCTGTCAACAAAGCCAAAAGTGTCACTCACAGAAACATGATTTTGTCTTTCTTTTGTCATTATTGTGTTTTATCCGTATCTCTGATCTACTTTGTATGATCTATCAGCAGAAAGTCAGATAAAGTGGAGGGAAAGTAGAGCAGAGGGAGGAGGTGAAAAATTGAGGGGAAAGAGAAGTTTGCTTGCATGCAAAGAAGACAAAAACAAGGAGGTGGGGGTTGGATGAGAGCTGGTGAATGCTCTGACGTCAATGCTGCGTCAACCTTGTGCCTGGGAAACACACACACACACACACACACACACACACACACACACACACACACATACATCTGTAGCTGTAGTCCTCTCTTGAGACTTCAAGCTAACACTTCTCTTCCTCGCTGTTCTCTTAGTCTTCGCATCATAAACACTGACACACTATTGAGGCGAGTACTCTGCAGCCTTGAATGGCACGCTGAATGGTTCACGTCAGCGAAAGTGAATGAATAGGCAACTGAATCACTACTCGGTTAACAGCTGGCCCCCGAATGAATCGATGAAAAGCAGCACAATGGGGAGTGTGGAATGTCTCTGTTCGACGAGACACATTTTGCCCTGGAGTACAGTCGGCAGAGCGGCCACTCACATTCAATTAGGACGGATAGGTTTGAAATGAGCAAGACACCAATCTGACTGAGTAATCCAAATTAAGCTTGTTAAAAGAAGAATGCTCCAGAGAAAGGAACGATTTGCCAGGAATTTGATTCAGGAACAGAGCGTGCCCGTTTTGTCTGAATCCAGCTTCACACGTTGGAGGGGATTTGTCACATCCTGCTGTTTGATTGTGAAATAAATTTCACATCGCAGCATTGTCACCCTCCTCCCTCCCTGTGGTTTCCCGCAGATGATGGCCAAGCCCAGCGAGTCCCCCGTGGGCCGCCAGCACCAGAGCCACCCAGAGGAGACGGAAGAGGAGCTGAGGGAGCACCAAGACGGAGGTGCTTTGCTGCCGGGGGTCACCATCAAGCAGGAGCCCCTTGACCCGCAGGAGGAGGTGCTGCAGCAGCACATGGAGAGGGAGCGGGAGAGGCAGGCGGAGCAGGAGCTGCTCTTCAGACAGGTAGAGGATGGGCTATGCAGCTGTAAAACAACGTAGGCTGAGGGACTCAGTATGACGTTTTGGAGAATTGATTCCTAAGGGAGTCCTGGAGAGGAGAAAACTCAGAAAAATAGACAGAATTGTATTTTGGGCTGTGAAAATGTTGCTCTCTGTAATTAAAAGCTGAGGGTAAAGCAAAGCTGTATCATTTGTTTTGGCTGCCATCATTTGGCCATACGTTGTACTTGCAATATAGAAAGTTTTGAAGCAATTTTTCTTCCCTTAAGTCCCGTAATTTTCACAAAATCACTCACGATGGCAACTGTAGGATGCCCCTTCTTTACTTATCTGTTTTCTCTGTTTGTTTGCGTGTGTGAGAGTAGCAGGCCCTGTTGTTGGAGCAGCAGCGGATTCATCAGCTGAGAAATTATCAGGCCTCCATGGAGGCTGCCGGCTTGTCAATCTCCTTCCCGGGACACCGCCCACTGTCCAGGGCCCAGTCGTCTCCAGCCTCAGCTTCCTCCTTCCCAATCAGCGTCCCAGCCACCGATCCTCCCGTCAAACCTCGCTTCACCACTGGTCAGCATCGCTCTCCTCTTTCATTGAAGTTGTCCCCTTATCTACTCAGCTGCAGCTCATATTTATGGAGTCTGCTCTCTGTTTGCAGAGCAGCCGTGTTGTGTTGCACCGATTCATGTATCACTTTCAAATCTTAAAACGCTGTCAAGCTGCCAGAAGTATTTATTTCCACAATTGTAGCCTCACTCTGCTCTGCCTCGAGCATTCAGTTAAGAAGTTTTTGGCTTTGAATTCCACTTCCTCCCTAATGCACCAGGGAGTAAATTGGCCCAAAAATTGCGTAGTGGTTCCGGTCTCCATCTGGTAGCGATGATAATCGAGCTAGAGGAGTTAATCACGCCAAAACCTTTTTCTCTCCCACTTTTTCTTCCTCTCAGACATCTGACTCTTTAAACAAAGATGAAAATGACAAAGGGAGCTGAGGAGAAGCTCCTAGAAGCAATGGACCTCTGTATTTCTATTGAAGTGTTAGCAATATGAAGATGCCACATATCCTGTCAGATTTTGTGCTCATGCACCACAGCTGAAGATATTTTTCATCTTGAATTGGGTTTACTCCAGACTGCATGGAATATTTAGGGGAAAAAGTTGCATCAGAATGAGAAAATATTCATGTGTTTTCAGAAACAACACGAGAGCTAACATGAAACGGGAAGGATCCTCTTCTTCTGCTGTATTCTTCATTCTCCTCATATTAAAACATGTAACAAATAGCTATCTATTAATCTAATAACTTTCAGATGTCTGTAGCCTGAGCTGTATTTTTCCTGGACATATCAATATTTAGGCTGCAACAATTACATAAACGTTAACAAGAGAGCCCAAAACCGAAAGCCATTAAATTTGCTCAAAGGTAAAACAAAGAGAAGCTGGAATGAGGGATTATTTTACATTTTTGCAAGAGAAAGTGTCGAATAATCGACTCTAAAAATAGTTGCACATACTTTTTCTGTCAATTGACTAATTGATTAATCATTGAATAGTTAATAGTGGATGTGTCTGTGTGTGCTTCCTCAGGTCTGGTGTATGACTCTCTAATGCAGAAGCACCAGTGTATGTGTGGAAACACCAACAGTCACCCGGAGCACGCGGGCCGCATTCAGAGCATTTGGTCTCGGCTGCAGGAGACCGGACTCAGAGCGCAGTGTGAGGTATGTTACAAGTAGGGAAG
Organism: Gadopsis marmoratus; assembly: GCA_036023855.1. Taxonomy (NCBI): domain Eukaryota; kingdom Metazoa; phylum Chordata; class Actinopteri; order Centrarchiformes; family Percichthyidae; genus Gadopsis; species Gadopsis marmoratus. The sequence goes on from JAVQJF010075667.1 coordinate 13,170, forward strand.
ACGCCACAGCGAACATCACATTAAGTCGTAAACTGCATATGAGAGTCGTATCCCTATGTGCGTGTGTGTGTGTGTAGTGTATCCGTGGGAGGAAGGCCACTTTGGAAGAGCTGCAGACGGTTCACTCTGAAGCCCACGTCCTGCTGTACGGTACCAACCCACTCCGACAGAAACTTGACTGTAAGCTCACACACACACACACACACACACACACACACACACACACACACAGCAATAGAATTACTCAAATGCTAATATTATTCACTTATTGTGTCCCTAATTTAATGTTTATTCCCTGATCACCAGGCTCAATCACTCCCATGTTTGTACGACTACCGTGTGGAGGTGTGGGGGTAAGTAACACTAAAACTCCAAGATACAATGTCGTGTCTGAAATGATGCAGTCTATGTAATGATGATCTAATAATATTTAAAACTGATCAAACGTACAGACGTTGTTGTGATTGTATGGATAAGACAAGGCACGCTTCTTTGTATTGCACCTGTCAAACAGAGAGACAGTTCAAAGTGCTTTAAGAAAGTAACCTAAAACAGGAAAATAAAATAACCTAGAATAAAACAAAAGTAGAATAAACTCTAACCTTTGAATCTGTGGCTTTCCTTCCGCGTTGTGGATTCAGCGCTGAGACTTGTGTTTGGTGTTTCTAGGTGGACAGCGACACCATCTGGAACGAGGTCCACTCCTCCAGTGCGGCTCGGCTCGCTGCCGGCTCGGTGGTGGAGCTTGTTTTCAAAGTGGCTACTGGAGAGCTGAAGGTAACAGGGATCACACTCGCCTGGTTTCTCTCAGTCGCTTTTCTCTCCTTCCCACATCGTCAAGAAGGAGGAGACGCCTCTTTTTCATCTTTTTCAACCTGGGTTCCCACAGGTTTTGATTGCTTGGATGAAAATTACCTAAATACGTGAGAGAGAACACACTGAGAAGAAAGATTTGTTTAGAAGTAGGACATTTCACATGATTCCAGCAGGATTTATTGTCTTGAAACAGTAGGCTTCTGTCTGAGACTACAACTACTTTTCACATTCTGTCGAGTACAGTAACAGTTTATTTTAATTATTGGTCTAGAAAATGTCAAAAAAGAAATTTAAAAAAATCAGATCATAAGGCATTTGTGTTGAAAGGTTTTTAAACATCACTGAAATGTTTTGTTAAACTGAGTGTTAACCTGCTGGTTGATAACCACATATACTTGTTGTTAACACTATAGTTCACTTGTATTGTTTTCTGAGATTCAATGTGACAGTTGCGCTCTAGCTGTAACATTTGTCCTGTTAGTGCTAAAAGTGCTTTATCTTGCATCGTTTCCCATTAGAAGCAACATTACAGCCACCCCTCTTTGTGTTTAGAGTGTGTATTTGGCTAAATGACAGTGTTTTAGCGGCGGTTCCCTGCAACTTAGTGGCTAACAGACTCCTGTCACTCCTGTCTGTCTGCAGAATGGTTTCGCTGTGGTCCGCCCTCCTGGACACCACGCAGAGGAAAGCACGCCCATGTAAGGCCACAGCCGTCACCACACTCAGTTGGAGACACTTAATCTATGCATATACAAATACCAGCGTAGGATCACGCTTGTCTGGAATAGGAATTACACGAACCATTGAGTTTATTTGCACATAAAGTTACTGAGAGCCTTTATTCTGCCAGCTGTTTCAAGATTGCTTTATTTATTTTCATATCCTCCTCACAACATGTTTAAAATGCACAATAAACACATGAAAATGGAGCAGGGAGAAGTGCTTTGGCACAGCTGACTGAATTTCATTCAGCCCTCACTCTTTTTGCTACTGTTTCAGGGGTTTCTGCTACTTCAACTCTGTGGCCATCGCAGCCAAACTGCTGCAGCAGAGACTCAACGTCAACAAGATCCTCATCGTGGACTGGGTCAGTCTCAATCATGTGACGCAGTTAGTTTGCTTTAAAGAGGAGTTAGATTGTATTTGATTTTTCTCTAGTGTGTTTTTAAAAGCACACAGCAAAGTTTGTGACAATTTCATGTGTGCACTCTCTAATCTCAGGATGTTCACCATGGCAACGGCACCCAGCAAGCGTTTTACGATGACCCCAATGTCCTTTACCTGTCTATTCATCGCTATGACGACGGAAACTTTTTCCCTGGAAGCGGAGCACCTGACGAGGTGAGCGTAACCTTATCAACTGTCACCAGACCTGAACAGAATGTTACCAGTGCATTGTGGGAAACCATTTAAAAATAAATAATAATGAAACTGTGGTGGCCATTTGATTTACTATTATCCAACTAAAGCATTTTTAGTTAGCTAGTAATGTTACGGTCTTAATCGTAGTTTTAGAGAAACTTTAAGAGCTGCAACTAATTATCATTATCATGAGGTTTTTTTCAATCCATAAAATGTCAGTAAATGGTGGAAATACGTTCCCAGAGTCCAAAGTGATGACTTAAAACTGCTTGTTTTGTCAGACCAACAGTCCAAAATATTCCATTTACAATGATGTAAAATATAGAAAAGCAGCTAATCCTCACATTTGAGAAGCAGTTGCATTAACTGATAATCCTTTCAGTGCTATAAACCTCAAATTTTATTATTGTTATTATTTGTTATTGTATTACACCTGTATCGGTTCCAGCAGATTCTGAAGTTCTTGAAATGTATTGGACCTTTGGGAATTGTGCACATCAAAATCCAGGCATGACCAAAATTCACACGAACAAAGTTTTGTGAATTGGGAGCAAATACTCAGCAGTCTTCTCCAATAAAGTTAATGTGGAGTGGTATTGAAAACCAAAGAAAAAGTAAACAGCTAACAGCCGGTTTGGTTTGTCCTGTACATATGAATGTGAGTCACACGTGCTTCTCTCTGCAGGTGGGCAGTGGGCCCGGAGTCGGGTTCAACGTCAATGTTGCCTTCACTGGAGGCCTTGATCCACCGATGGGAGATGTGGAGTACCTGGCTGCCTTCAGGTACCTGATACAATATCACCAACTCACACCAAGACAAACCAGCATTGTTGGTTTGATCTCAATTTCTGCCACTAAGTGATTTTTTTATTATTAGTAGGGCTTCAAAACGAATGATTGTTTTTTTTCTCAATTAGCTGATTCATCGTTTGGTCTATAAAATGTCTGGAAATAGTGAAAATTCATTCATCACAATTTCCTAAAGCTCAAGCTTCTGATGCCATCAAATGTCTCGTTTTGCCCAACCAACCTTTCAAAACTCAAAAGAGATTTGGTGTATTAGCTCAGAAGACAGATAAAAGCAGCAAATGTTACGTATTGTTTCATGCTTGAAAAATGAGATAAAGGATTAACAACAAACAAAAAAACAGTTGCTGCTTGTTTGAGGTGGATTAAGTAGGAAATGTTTGCAGGGTGTTAAAATGGATAATGTAATGGTTTGTGCTGTTGGAGTATCTTTTATCTAGACATCTTTGCCGTTACTCAGTATAATCTTTACACGCCACTCTCAGGTCAGTGGTGATGCCCATAGCCAATGAGTTTGCTCCGGACATTGTGCTGGTCTCCTCTGGATTCGATGCTGTGGAGGGACACCCTCCTCCACTGGGCGGCTACACTTTGACGTCCAAATGTGAGTACAAGATTATCTCAAGTCTGTTTCTTATCTCAAGCAAACATTAGTTGGGTACTGACAAAGTAGAAAGTTGTGTTTCTGTGGGTGTCAAACTGCTCAAACGCTAATTAAATTCAGCTGCTGTAGCATACAGATTCATTTACATTCATTCACCCCCTTTCTGTAACCTTTCCTTCAGGTTTTGGATATCTGACAAAGCAGCTGATGACCCTCGCCGGAGGTCGGGTGGTCCTGGCTCTGGAGGGGGGTCACGACCTCACCGCCATCTGCGACGCCTCTGAGGCCTGCGTGGCCGCCCTGCTAGGCCAGGAGGTAAGGAGGTCACTCTGACAACACACAGGATCTGAATCCTAATTAATGACCCTTGTGTTCTATCAAAGAGTCGGTGGATGAGACACAGTGTGGCATGTTTAGTATTGAATCAGGTTCAAAAACCCATTTTTTTTTGCTTCTGTTCCATTTTTTCATACCTGCCTGTATGTAGTCATTTTAATAACTATAGATTTAATTAACTTTAATCCCATTTTAATCTGCTGGGAGCCAACAAGCAAACAGAAAAATCTAAGTAATATTTTAAGGACAAAGCTGCAGGAATCCCATGCAAATGTAGCATTGCCTACTTTTTCCAGATGTGTGACTAAAACCTCTTATAAAACACGAAAGCAGTAGTTGAGGAAGGTTTTAAATGCCGTGATGTTTTGATTTGATAAATACTGTACTGTGAAATCTTTGACTGTTACTTCCTGGGACACACTGGATTTGATCAATTCCACTGTTTTGTGGTGAAACCAATCAAGTTGCAATATGGACTGGGAGTGGAATGAACTGATGTGACATGGCGCATTATTTCCAGGTCAAACCCTCGTGGAAAGTGTTGTAGATGCAGCCTGCTCCGTATTCGTGTTTAGATCTTCTGTGTTTTTATCCCGTGCAGCTGGACGCGCTGCCGAAGTCCATCCTCGAGCAGAGGCCCAACCCCAATGCTGTTCGCTCTCTGGAGAAGGTTTTAGAGACTCACAGTGAGTTCACCCTCAGTAACACCAATACACACAGATGGACACAACAGGGGGTTATTTAAAGCTTTGTGCTAAAACAAAAGCAGAGTGTCATTGTTAGACTGTCGGGAAACTTGGCAATATTTATCTAATTAATCAAATTCAGATAAGCTTTAATGGCATGTTAATGTTGCATTACTGGCAAAGCTAAATGACATATTATTGAATAGTTATGTTTTACACAAGAAACACAAGATGAGTAGGAGGCACCACGCACACCACTTGCTTTGTCTCTTTTGTGGTGCAGGGAATCAAATTCCCCAAAGATCCAGATTCATAGAAGAAAAGTAAATTCCTGCACACACGATTTTTTAAAAAAGGTCGACGTTTCGGTCACAGGGACCTTTCTCAGGACATCGATATCTGAGGACTTAACATGCAAACGTGCGCGTGTCTTATTTATCTCCTCCTCTCAGGTAAGTACTGGCGCTCTGTGCACCGCTACTCACCGCGGCTGGGACTTTCCCTGCTGGAGGCCAAACGAGGAGACTCGGAGGAGGCCGAGGCCGTCACTGCCATGGCCTCTCTCTCTGTGGCCAACACCAACGCCATGGATCAAAGGTAAGGCATCTAAAATCACTGCTGAAGCCAAGAGTCACCTACTTCTACCTCCACTACTTTCTGTACACTGCAGATGTGGTTGAAGTCCAGAGATAACTGAATAGTCACATTGCAACAAATACAGTACATCAAAAAACGTCTCTAGAGGCTATTTTTCAAATGACGTCCCTGGGCATAAGTTACAAAGTCATCCTAAAAAAACAGTAAAAGATTTAGATTGAAATTACAACAGTTATTGAAATCATTTCTAAGCATGCAGCGCAATAATGAAAAGGGAAGAGAATACAGGACATGCAAAGCAATGAAATGAGGAATGAGACAGAACTATGGAGTGAATGTTGGTTGGCCTGTAGGTTTAGTCTCAATTACATCATTTGGCCAACCAAGTTTGTACCTACACCTACATTTAGAGAGCTTCCTCTCAAAATCCCAAATCAAGTGTGATCCCCGAAAATACGTGAAAGGTCAAGAAGGTCAGAAAGGTTATCTGCATGTAAAGCACAGGTGCACTATGTCAAATATGACGGGGCGGCCTCAGGTTTAACATCCGCCGATGTGTGTTTTTGTCCAGCAGGCCAGAGGAGGAACCCATGGAAGAGGAGGAACCACTGTAACGGAGGGAAACACGAGGGTGTCACACTGTTAGCACTGACCTCTCCGGAGAACGCCTCTTTGAGCTGCGAAGAGTCTCGACTGATCCCTTCATTTAGTCCCCCTAACCCCACTCACCACGTCGGTCACCTTGATTGGCGGCCCCTCGGCCAAAGCGAGGGAGAGGGGGAGGGCTCAGCCTCAAGAGTAGGGAGCCAATCAGGAGACGGAGGACTGAATTGGGAGGGGGGAATTAAACATAACAGCGTTGCTTGGCGGCGCTCGCTCAGAGACACTCATTTTTTTCTGTCAGTCTTCGCACCCCCCCATGTTAGCCCACAGCGGCTAACCAAGTGACCAAGGCAGCGGGCGAGTGCGTTTGGAGTTGTCTCGTCATAGAAAGGTGTGATAACACTGCAGAAACATACGGTGCTTTACACAGCTGCCTTCTGACCACATACAGTATGGACACCAGGGACAGCAGACGTTCCCAGCTGTTAAACACGGCTCGGGAGTTTCTTTTCTCTTTTTCTCAACTATTTTCCCCCTGCAAAACAAGGGCACCGCGGCAACCGAGGTCATATTTCACAAGATGCGTTCACTGTGGACTTTGGTTGGCCGAAGTTTGAGTAGGCTTTTACAAAGATTTGTTGAAGAGACTGTCACCTCGCCGGACCAGCCTGTCATTGAAGGTTGACGAGTGAGAGGGAGTGCCTTGGTGAGGGTCCGCTGGATTTCAGGATTGTTCAGGAAAAGATTGCCTTAAGTCAAAAGATGTTTTTTTTTTTTCTCGCTGAGGACTCGGTGCGAAGGGAGGGAGTCGGAGCGTTTTACGGCCCTTTTGGGGCCGAGAATTGACAAAAATAAAGCAAACAATCTTTCAGCATGTTTACTTGGAACGTGATGATGACAACGTTTATGTCTCTCACAGCTTCTCTTGAAGAGTTACTTTACTTTTGGATGGATCTATTTTTCTGTAAAAAAAAGAAAACGCTTTGTAAAGGTAGTTGCCAGCTTCAGCAGAAAAACGGTGCAAACATGGAGACCTTCAAACAAGGAAATTAGTTTAAAGAACTCTGAAAAAGGTTTAGCCTTTGATGTAGCTTCCCTTTAACTGACGTCATTGCTTTGGAAACACATAAAGCATGCATTGGAGCAGAGCGACCAGGTGTTTTTTGCAAGAGTTTTGAATGTTATCCAAAAGAGAAAGCCAAGCAAGAAAAGCCAAAGCATGAGTTTGCATATACAGTAGTACTTTCACTCCACTTAGCTGGCAAGATGACAAACATTTCTCGTATTGGCCCTTTCAGAAAAGGCTCCCGATACCCAGTTCAATGTTTAGTGATTTAATCCTCGACAGATCAAGCGAGCATTTCTGTACGTGTGCCGATCGTCCTCCCATGCGTCTCAGGTTGGCAGCTACCTTGGTTGCTAGTGTGAGCTAAACATTAGTCATGTATATTGAATTGAATATATTTTGAGAGGCGGTAATCGAGTATTGCCTGTTTGTGTCTACATGTATGATTTCCACATCAAGTTGTCGATTTTTCAATATCAAAAATGTGTTTGCTAAGCGTGCCCACTTTTTATTTTTTATTAAGATTATTTTTCTATCTTTTTTCATCCATAGATTTTGTTCTGTGTTTTTTTTTTTTGTTGTCCATTTTCTGGATAGTTATAGGGCTGCCATTCACACACACTTAGTACTATTGTCACTTCTTGTTCAAAACTTTCTTTTTTTTTTTCTTATATTTATCAAAAATGAGCAACATGTTCTTTCTCTTTCTTTCTTTCTTTCTTTCTTTCTTTCCACGGCTCTCTTGGCCTTTCTACATTTTCATCAATTGTGTATTTATAACATGTACTGTTTATAGGAGATTTGTATATGGAAAATTTATAAATGTACTCTAATGACAGCTATGATATTGTGAGCGAAAAACAGTGTATGGTGTATGATATTACCCCATGAACCTTTAAAAAAGCAGCATATTTAACTCGTCATCGACTGCACTGTTTTCAATTGACGTTTGAACAGAGTAAAACATTTGATCACTTTGTTGCCTAATTGATACACTTTCCTCTCGTGCATTGGGTGATATGCACGTACCTTTCGACTGTGACAACACATCCAAAAAGAGGTTTTGAGGCCGTTTTATGTAGCTGGCTGAGTTTTTAGCTGGGCGGGAAAAGAAAAGGAGGTGCCACAGATGTAAAAATGATGGAATTTGAACTCGTTTTGGATGGAAAACATCAGTCGATCATTTTCAAATCTCTTTCTGAACACGTGTTGCACTATCTTGTTCGACTGTCCGTAACATCCGTGTCTCCTTCTTCCCTTTTCCCGCTTGAATTCAACGGATCTGACATCAGTAGGAGATCAAATTAACCCCCATCTGTTAGCTGCTTTGTTAAACACCTGATTAAAGATGACTGTCATGTTTATTTTAAGTCGATATCATTTTAGAAACTTGTAAAATTTGAGATTAAGTTGATATTTTTTTCATGTCTAACAAAACATTCCACTTGTTACTCGTTTAATTTGGCTTTTTAAAAGAAATGAATTTGAGTTCTGTTCTGTAGAAACGTTAATACTTTTGCTGTCTGCTCGCACCAACTTTAACTCTTTGCATGGTTTGTGGGTCAGCATGCCTGCTTGTCTATGTAACAAAAATGTATTTGCACAATAGAAGAAGAACACAGGAGGAATTAAAAAGAAAAAACCTCCCACGGAAACTCCTCTCTGGTGTGCAAACTATTCAAATGACTTTGTCCAAATGAGTCCACTGAGAAACATTTGATATTGTTCTTATTGAATATGGTTTCCAATAAGTGATTTTAACATGATTCAGCACTTACGACATGTATGGACTGTGCTAAAGAGAAACGCGCTCTGCCAAACCTCTGCTACATTCACAGCTTAAACAGACTCCCAAAGAATGTTCCTCTTCTTTGTATGGGCACTATAATGGTAGAGAAAAGACAGATATCGCTTGGGAAAATGGCATCGTTGTTTGATTGTCACACCCACCTCGGCCAGTTCTATATATAACCACTGTGGCTCAAGAGCAATTCTCGGTTTACATGTAAATGGATAAAAGTTATATTTTGTTTGTTTGTCTCTATTGATGAAAAATGTTATCTTTCTTTAGGACCTATGCTTTGGACATTTCATCTTTGACATCATGTATAAAGTATATTTCTGAAAAATACAAGAATCTGTGGTTGTGTAGTTTCTTTTTGCAGTCTTCCTTCCTGCATGAAATCAAAAGATGTTCATGGGTTTAAGAAAAACGTCAGGATTTGGTAACTTTTGGTGCCATTTCAGGAATTTTTCACATCGATAACAAGCCGTCTGGACAAAATCAATTCACCAGATACACTCACTTTCAACAGAGATCCTCCTGCCGCTTGCGGAGACATTTAACGTGTCTGTTGTCTCTTTTTAATCCCGTTCAGGATGGCAGAACTTCACATTATCTAACTGATTAAGTCAGATTATCAGACAAACAGAAAATCTGAGGAAGTGTTAAGAGTTTTGCTGCTTTCATCACTTCAGTGAAATGAACACTCAAAGTCCATCTTGCACAATCAAAATCAATAGTGCTGGTTGTAGTTGAATTCCTGACGTGTTGAGAAAGATAGGACAAGCTGCTTGTTTTACAGGACCTACCAGTTTCTGACCGGATCTGAACACCAGTAAAGTCCAGCACATGACCGCAATGATGATGGCAGAAAGTAGGTCACCGTTGAAGACGACAGGCCAGTACATGCGAGAGGCATGAAGTCTCAGCTGACTGAAAATCTAATTACGAGACCCAATATCACAAGTGTGCCTGCTGGATTTAGTCAGAAGCAGCAGCTACCAGGTGACCTCCTTCCTACTTAAATGAAAAATGATTTGGTCTCTACAATGAAAAATTCCCATTATTTATTTCTTCCAGAAGCCCAAGTTGAAATATTCAAACAGCTTGTTTTGTTTGACCCAACTGTCCAAAACCCAAAGATATTTAGTTTATTATCATAGAAGACTTAAGAAAACCAGCAAAAGTGGCCTTTTAAGAAACTGGAAATGGATTATTTTTGCTTTTTTAAAACAAAAAAGAAATAAAAAGATATAATTACAAGCAAAAGGGGAGGTGGGAGAAGAAGAAATAGAGTTAAACATGTGCAGGGTCACATATGAATAAAAAATATATGGAAATACTATGAGAAAAGTGCTTTAATGAATGAATCAATTAAGACGTAGAACAATTTACAAAGGAAAGCTAATTAACGCCCGTTTCACTTGCGATGAATAACAGCTGAATAATGAGTTACTAATAAGAATACTCAATAAACAATTGGTTTGGAGGATTTCAACAAGCCAATTGGGACTTTTTATTTTTTATATTGGTAAGACGCTCAAATGCTGTCATTTTTCAAATATCAAATACTAAAAGATAAATAAAATAGTCGTCGTTCATCCTCTAAATAGGCCCGTGTGTATTTAGTAAACAGCAGTGTAAGAAAGTGTACATGTGTCAGTGGCCTGCTGGCCAATGAGGGGAGGGCACTTCCGGTTTACCAGGCAAACACTAACCTGTTATTTCCGCTCTGTCCTCCGTTCACACTGCAGCGCCCAGCGCGATGCCAAGGCTGCAGCATTAGCGAAGCAAATTCCCCCCCCCCCCCCCTCCATTTCCATAAACCCTTAAGCGGGGAAGGCCGTCGCGTTTTTATTCTCCCTTCGGTTCTTCTCTCTCGGGCGAGCCGCTGCGGTGGGTTTTTTTTCAGCCATGCCCAACATCGTGCTTTTTAGCGGGAGCTCCCACCACGACCTGTCCCAGAAAGTGGCCGATCGCCTGGGACTGGAGCTGGGGAAAGTGATAACCAAGAAATTCAGCAACCAGGAGACATGGCGAGTAAATGTTTGGTTTTGTCTACGACGCTCGTTGTGCTCTCGGCGTTCTGCCCGCCGCGCGTTTAAAGCATGCGGTGCACATTTTTTTGCCGGGAGAGCGGGTGGCTGTTCGCGCCGCTCCAGCCTCGGTATCACATGTGGGTATGTTAGCTTGATGCTAACAATAGTTTACTATTCAGCGGGGCAGCTACACGTGACTAGCTAGCCACATGTAAACACACCAGGCTAGTAAGCTCATAGCATGCTAACTCCCGTGAGTCCTTTATCGGACAGCGTTGCTAGCCCGCGGTTATTTTTAATTGATTATTTAATTAGTTTTGCGCACCATTGGAATGAGCCAGCCCATCGGAACCAGAATAGTTACGTAAAGTTATGTGTTGTTCGCGGCGTATCATGCTAACTACGCTAACGTTACGTCTGCTTCCTGTGTCACTGGTGAGCGCGGAGGAGGCACAAAGTGTCGGGCCAAATGTTGTACATGTGTTCCCTCCTAGCCCAGTCTGTTGGTCTAAAATGCGTGGAATTACCCCACATACGAGGAGGGGCAGCCGCAAGCTTTACAAATGTAATCCTGAGCTAGAAAACTGCCATTTCTGAAGTGGGAACAGATTGTTACGGGTGTACCAAATTTGACGTGACACCTTAACGCTAGCTGGATACCGTTAGTTAGCTACAGCCCTGAAACCTGCGGATGTGATTAAACGTGGGTGCACCTGCTTTTAAATACTGGTTTAGTCACCACTGTTGTCCAGTTCCTCCCGCAAAAGAAGCGGGGGGGGGAAGAGTGTGTCCGATAATGGATGCTGGCTAGCTGACTGTCATTTTAACATGGAAGTCGAGACAATAATGTGGCGGTTACAAGCATCTGACAGGATTAGACGCAACAAGAACTACAAGTACAGCCGCCACTTAGACAGTTATTAAATGCCAAACATTGTGTCTAATCTAAGAGGATGATAACTAACAGCCCTCTAGTGAAATGAGAATAAAGCTATTTATAGGTGGCTCTTATTGCTGCCTATTTTGCAAGGGACTCTCGCCAGTGATAATTTGTGCTATTTCTGACTATTAGTTGAATCACTGTCTACAGGCTAGCAGCTAGCCTCATTTTAATATTGGCATTACAGAGGACTAGTTGAGGTCGTGTAGCTTCTGCAGGGTGACCCTTTGACACCGTTTGCTTGTCTTTGTTGAGCTCATCACAACACTGCAGCTTCAAACTCAGGCTTATATTTTTATGTATTTGTGGCTGTGGAGGATGTGATCATTCGGCTTGTATCTTGAGTGCAATTCATTGTTTTGATTCGGTAGAAGGAAACCGTGAGCCGCAGTGACGTGTTTTGTGATCTTGTGGCTCAGTGAGCACAACATTAATGTTGTCAGCATTGGATTTCATACCCCGCTGGGGTCGCTCGCTATATTGTGATGCACTCTGGATAAAAGCATCCACAGAACGGTATATGTTGCGTTGCATGACAAGAGTGCGTTCTAACGCTACAGTTTTTAACCAGGTCAGGGCTTGTGGTGGTTCCATGGTGTAATGGTTACCACTCTGAATCCAGCGATCCGGGTTCAAATCTCGGTGGAACCTGCTTTTAAGATGGATGCGGGGGGTAAGAGAATGCTATTCACGGCTGAATAATCGCAGACTTTTGTAAAGGTGTCTTGGCCCCCTTTAATCCTCGCTCTGCTGATGATTCCACCCACAACGCTAAAATCCAGGGAAAACTGATTATCTGGAATGAGTTTTCTCTCTAGGGAACACAGCTGTTTGGGCGGCACACAGTGCAAAACAAAGATTGTTTTCTCGTCCTCTTAGACTAACAGAGAGGTGTGAACGGTACGCTCATAACGGTGCTTCTCACAGCTCCTACACGGGTTGTGCCAGGTGACTTACAGAGGTCAAGGACAGACGCAGAGTGCATTCCTGGGAATTAAATCGCGGGAAGACTTTTGCACAAGGACTAATGTCCAAATAAAGATTTCATTGACACTAACTTTTTCTATCTCTAGTTTACTGCAGTGATCCAGATTTTATAATACATTTTATTCAAAGATGACAGGACAGTGTACAGCATTTTTATATAAACTGATACATTCACAAAGAGAGTATTGAAAAGTAAGTAATTTTCCCCAGATGTGGCTCTGCTGTTTTGTCTTTCTATGACTGGAAGATGTCACTTTCTGTGTCCTGTTTTGTTCTTGAGTTTGTACCACCTTGACTGCTATTTAATTTTAGCATCTGTGGCAGAACATTTTTGCTCAAGGTGGTGGCTGTCCATCCTGATTGCCTGAACACACAGTTAGCACATTTGTCAAACTCACATTTCTTACTTTTGGCTCACTTGTAGACTAATGAAGCCCATCAAGGCGATGCAAAGCGGCATAGATGAAGTGTTTTGAGGTTACCAGCAGACTTCCATTACTGATTTACATAGATATACAGTATATGTAATACAGTCAGTGCTGATATTATTGACAGCTGCATTTAGCTTATTTTCATTATTGACTAATCTGCTGACTATTTCCTCTTATCGTTTGTTCCATAGATAAAAGACAGTGAGCAGCTTAAAGTCTTAAGATTGCATGTTTTGTCTGACCAACTATCCAAATGCCAAAGATATTGTTCATTTTGTGATCACAGGAAACACAAAAAAAGCCTTAAAAAATTCACTTTACTAAAGAAAAGAAGTAGAACCTGACAATGTGAAAGCTGGAACCACTATTGATAATTAATTAATTGACTAATTATAATACATTTTTCACTTTTTTGCATGTCCCACAGGGGAATGTTTAACAAACACATGCGGTTTGCTTTTGTGCGTGTGTGTATGGCAGCAGTTTTTACCTCCTACTAGTTTAATGTTAACATCATCTTCAGATGAGCGGAGGGACTCGGCCCAAACAAAGTTCACAGCAAGTCTGTTATGCGTAACATTATTCAGGCTTTCTCTGAGTCAAATGTGAGTGGGTGAACAGTCACTGCTCCTGAATGTGTATCATTGGAGTTTATAATAATAAAGTGTTTGATATTTGATTCTGGTAAGGATTACTGCTTAATGTTAAAAGTACCTAGCACAGTAAAGGGATTTCAGCATGGTGGTTGTTCTTTTGTTGATGGTATAACATGCCTTTCCCGGCCTCACGTCAGCTCGTCATCTTTGCTCTCCGGTTTCCGACCCTGACGCTGACACACCTTCCCTTCCTGTTGTCCAAACAGCGTGGAAATTGGCGAGAGCGTGCGCGGCGAGGACGTGTACATCGTGCAGAGCGGCTGCGGCGAAATTAACGACAACCTAATGGAGCTGCTCATCATGATCAACGCCTGCAAGATCGCCTCGTCGTCCCGCGTCACCGCTGTCATCCCCTGCTTCCCCTACGCCCGTCAGGACAAGAAGGACAAGGTACACACACACACACTATTGCTCCTAAACCCTGTGGGAATATTAAAATTCATACTTAATTCTACTTCAGCGAGTGTAGTCTTATACTTATTGTACTTTATGCAGAAATACAGATATGGAAATGTCTCTGAATTAAAGAAATATATAATACATGTTCTGCATGTAAATGCTAAATGGGTGTTTCAAGTAAAGTGTTAATAAAATATGAGAAAACAAGTCACTGTGGCTACACTTTAATATGAGCGCTGAAATTGGTATCATTGACACATTAACTAACTTTGCAGTGATGCATTGATGACGGCACTCGCGGGTCACGTATTACTGCAGCCCCTACTGAGCCGTTTGCTGTCGGAAAATCTGAAATTGACACATTCGACATTCCGGCAGCCTGAGAAACTGGCTCGCACAACCTGCGTAACTTGTAAATCATTATTGCATGTTGCCTCAGTTGTTTATGTAGCTACAACAGAAAGTTGGGTTCCTTAAGAAACATGGGAATGACTAGTTAGCAGCTGGCGAGAGCTCCTCCTGTTCCTCCCCTGTGTCACGAGTCCAGTTTAAAAGCAATATCTCCTTTTTCCTAAAACATGGGAGGGTCCGTGCACATTTCACAACACTAAAGGTTTTAAATGATGTGGTTATTGTGACGCTGCAGAGTTGCTACTGTTTGATATTTTTCTTTCACACTGGAAACGAGCAAGGAACTGCACTCAGGTCCTCTCAGCAAAAAGATTTAACAGACGTTTTACTGAGCTGCTTAATGTGCGTCAAGTGGATCATTTATCTAATCCATTATCTCTGTGACACTTCAGACTCGGTTCGCTGCTCCTCGCTTTATCCCGTTGCAGTGAGCGTGTAGTTGGCACTTAGACGAGCAAAGCTCCGCCGCCTATCCAGGGAGTCCAGCGTTTTGTCAACACGCCCCGAAGGCCGGTCCCTGATGTCCACATCTACGCCGTGTTTGCTTTTCTTTGGTGAACAAGCCTGTGGCGGCAGCAAGGCCTAGATTTTTAGAGTGACCGGCAGTAATGGAAAGGTCACAGGTGTTGACATTAGCTCTGACGTGCACTACGAGTTCACACAAAATGACTTTGACAGTGGATTTGCATTAGAAAAGAGAACCGGCATTTCCTTTTGTTTTTTCTTTTTTAAAGTTTCAATACTTCTTTTCTTGTTACTTACCTCAAGCGACTGTGTCTTGATGCTTGTCCCAGAGTCGAGCACCCATATCGGCCAAGCTGGTGGCAAACATGTTGTCTGTGGCCGGCGCCGACCACATCATCACCATGGACCTCCACGCCTCGCAGATCCAGGTCAGCGCACTGGGTTTAACAGCAGGTTTTCTTTTTGTCCGTCTGCACGAGAGTGTGAATGGGTAAAGAAGACCTTAAAGTTAACTACTAGCTTTGTAACTGTAGTTGTTGTGGAATTAATATTTCTACTATGACTATTCTGACTTTTTGGCTCGGAGGGGGCAATGGTGGCTTTAACATGACCGTGCTTTGTAGTTCGGGGGCAGACTATCCCGGGAAATGCCATAGATATTTCACGACTTTTGGGAAAGTGGCTTCTGTTGTAATAAACACTACAGACTGGGACTAGCCTCAATTGATAAAGGGACTGTACACATAATTTGTTACTCTTTAAATTGTAGTTGTGCCAAAGGGGCAGTAAGAAAAGTTATCTACCTGATGGTGGTGTAATGTTTTCATATTATTACAGGTATCTGGATTGACTTCCAGTTGTACTACATACCTGTATTTCCTGGATTGACTTTTGTTTAAACCTACAGTTAAGTCCTGTAGCTATTGTTGAAGTCCGCGGAAAAGAAAGTCGTGTAAATTTTGTGTTATCTTATCTATTTTTTTTAAAGGGCTTTTTTGACATCGCCGTAGACAACCTTTATGCAGAGCCCGCCGTTCTGCAGTGGATCAAAGAAAATATTCCTGAGTGGAAGAACTGTATCATCGTGTCTCCAGATGCCGGCGGAGCAAAACGGTAAGATAAATGTTAAATGGCACTACATAGTTACTGCAAAGGTTGAGTGTTGCCTTGCATGTTGTAACCTGAGTAAGCTGCACACATGAAAGTGCTACTATAAAAGGTGTCTTGTTTGACCAGCAGTCAAAGGTTTAGTCCGTGTCTTAATGGGTCTGTCTTCCTGTCCTCCGTGCAGCGTGACGTCCATCGCAGACCGTCTGAACGTGGACTTTGCCCTCATCCACAAAGAGAGGAAGAAGGCCAACGAAGTGGACCGCATGGTGCTTGTGGGTGACGTCAAGGACCGCGTGGCCATCCTAGTGGACGACATGGCCGACACCTGTGGCACCATCTGCCACGCCGCCGACAAGTCGGTACCATTTAAACGCTTTCATTTTTAATTCGTCTGTGAAGTGTGATGGACAAACTGAAACAGAAGTGTGGAAACGAAGGGGCGACGCTTTTATCTTGACTGAAATTGGAATCGCACTGTGTGCCGTGTTGTGTGCAGACTTTTGCACAAGGATGTAGTGGCTGCAGCATGTTAGCATTAAACTGATAAGCAGCGTTAATCAATAGAGATAATGCAACACGCGTTTGTCTATCACCTTTGATCCCTTAAAGAAATGAGCTCGTCAAAGAAAAACTTTTTTTTTCCTGTATTATAAAACTGTTTATACATTTATTTTCCTATTTTGACATATAAACATATTCTCCTTTTAGGCTGATTGATGCAGGCGCCGTAAAGGTCTACGCCATCCTCACACACGGCATTTTCTCCGGGCCAGCCATCTCTCGCATCAACAGCGCCCCGTTCGAGGCCGTGGTGGTGACCAACACCATCCCACAGGAAGAGAAGATGAAGGCGTGCCCGAAAATACAGGTACACGTCACACACACACACTATGAAGTTTCTGCCCCGTGTTTGTTTTCAAGGCTGAACCAACACTTGAGCAACTGTCTTGTTGCACGTTACAGCAGTATTTTTGATGGATTTTTGGTCACTTCTTGGCCTTCACAACTCATGTTATGTCAAGTCAGGGTCCCTTGTCAACAAGTAAAATTGCAATATGGAGAAACTGGGTTTTATTTTCGTCACGTATCAGACTTGTTGTTTCCTCCAGGTCATCGACATCTCAATGATCCTGGCAGAGGCGATCAGGAGAACCCACAACGGCGAGTCAGTGTCCTACCTCTTCAGCCACGTACCCTTGTAAAGGGTGTACCGCCCCTTCAGGCCACTCGACTGGCACTTTTTGGTTTTTGGTCAACCCCATGTGACTGTTTAAAGGTCACGCCCACACATTGTCTTGGACATTTTCACCCAGGAGGTGGAGTGAAATATCACTTCCTTCTCTGAAGACCCAAGTTTGTATTTATATGTATCTCTCCATTTTTTTTTTCCTCTGTTTATTCTTTTCCCTGTTGTTTCAGTTTCAGTCTTGTCAACCTTAAACACCGGTGGCCTGGTCATACTCTTTAACCAAAGGGTCCATTATGTAACATTTTGCATTATTTGTACCTCAATGAACTCCCTTTAAATGAAGCATTCCACCATGTCATGTGATTAGAAATATTTTGGCCCCTTCTGCTTCACAAAATAATAAAGTGTTTTAGAAATGTGCAAGTGTTTGCTTTAACGGCTGCTTAAAGAATTAAAATAACATAGCCTCACTCATAACTAGCTAATGCTAAATTGATTGTTGCCATCAGGCCACATATAGAAGTTTAAAAGCTGCACCACAAGTGGAAATGTGTCGACACAAACGAGGGTAAAATTAGAGAACACACTTGATATACTTGAAACACTTGATTGTTTCAGGGTTTTTCTAGTGAGCCTCATGAATGTGCTGATGCGTCTTACTTCCGCAGTGTCACGTCTTCCACAATAAGCTGCTGTCAACCTCCTCCTTCAATATTAGACTATAAAATCTAGTGACGACTGTCCAAGCTCTCTGCCAGGTCTGCTGTTGATTTAAACGCACGGTGTAGTTGGTGCTTTACCCATGTTCCAAAAGGTCATGAAAACAAATTGAGCCCAGAGCTTAAGTGTAGCGTTAGGATTCCAACCGTGGTTTGTCATTGAAATGGTGTAATTGTCATCACAGCTGTAATGGGTCACTTTTAGTTTGAATGAGGCAGGTTTAAAAAAAAAAAACAAAGTAAAAAATGTTGGTGGGAAAACTTGTGACTTAAATTTTTTTTTTTTTTTTTTATGCAACACCTCAAGTTGTTCTTCGAGAATAAAGCTTCGACAATGGCTTACAGATGCACTGGCTTTGATTTTTCTGTTTATCCTTTACTACCGTCTTTTCTAAAAGCTGTGACACTTGTCTCAAAGTAGTAGAGGCCGGAAAAACTACCCTGCCCATAATGCAACTCGGCGTCTCTTCTTCAAGAGGTAGATGCCAACATTTTAAAACCCACATCCCACGTTTGACACACAGACCTGTTAAACTTTGTAAGCACCCCGGTGACATCACTGTGACATCATCAGGTGGTGACGTCATCTGGCTGCAGTTAGCTGCTCCAGAGCCACAGACGATGTCACACTGCCGCTTTTACAGGTTGATTAGCACCAAGCATGGCTACTAAATTGACGTTTATGTGTGTTCCTCTTGTTAGAAATATGATCAACTAAAAGCGGTACAGTTGAGCTCGAGTCTTGATTTAGCACATGGCAGTGAAGCTGCACTTGGGGGGTGGGGGGGGACTAAACGTACAAAATGCGTGCTTCAATACAATGCACTGTTAAATATATTGTGACCCCTGAGGTCTTTCTTACCTGAGGACATGGTGAGAGTGACGCATGAGGTGACGCTAAGCTGCCACCAGGGGGAGCCCCGTCAGCGTGGATGCGCAGCTGCGGACAGGTAACGGTAACGAGGAGAAACGAGGTGAACGCTGAAGTCAGAGCGAGTTTTCAGGCCAAACGCGGCTGAATTGGTGGCGTCTTTTAACTAAAGCAGCCACGTGATGGCGAACAGACGCGCAGGGGGCGATTTATTGATTTGTCGTTCCTCTGGGAGTTGATCATTTTGGGCTTGCTTTCAAAGGCGGCTGGTTTCAGCGTGAGGGCGCAGTGTCGGCGTCTGTCCAGCAGGGGGGGGTGGGTGAACGTGGAGGATGGGGGAACTGGTGATGTCAGACGTCATTAGCATATTTCTGACTATATCTAACGCTTGCGCAAAGACGCGCCACTACTGCTGCAACGCACTGACCAGAGACCTTCCAGCCAGCCGCCGACAGCCCGGTAAGCCCCGTTCAGCCCGCAGTCTGTGTCATCTGGGCTTTTCTTTTTGGGCTGCAGCTACAAGACAGTTGAACTGTGATGCAGGATCCGGGTTAAAGAGAAGGTTATATGGGTTTATTTAAGTGAATGCAGCTTGTTGTTTGTGTGTGTGTGTGTGTGTGTGTGTGGGGGGGGGGGGGGTTGTGCTTTTAAAAGCTCCAAACAGGGTGTGTGTGTGTCTTTGTCTCATGCACACCACTCTGTGCTCGAGCTTCACCGCGCGCTGCTTTCCGTCCTGATGATTTTAACTCGTTGGGTTTTATTATAAGACGGTGGAGTCGGTAATTATTTTTAATTTTTTTTTGGATGTTCTAGACCCAAGATGAAGGCGCAAAACGCCAATCTGGGCGGTGGTTCCTGCAGCTTTGCACCCCCGTGGGGGGGGGGGAGAAGAAGTACGTGACAAGTGAACATGCGGATGTTGCACAGCTCCCATGTGGAAAGCCCTCGCGTGGACACGCAAACATAAATATTCTCCCTCTAGAATTAGATTTATTCTTGTTGTCTTTTTTTAAAATAACATTTGCACAAAGATAATTTTTATACTCTCTCTGCCCAGCATGGGAACTCCCATTGTTATGTAAATGTTTGAACGCCTTGGACTGGCTGCATTGTCTGGAGCAGCCGACCCCCCCCCCCCCATCTTTTTTTTCTTTTGTGTGCAACATTCCGGGATATGTGTGTGTGTGTGTGTGTGTGTGTGTTGGATATAACGGGATAGATGGCAGTCAAATCACGCTGGGCAGAGCTGGCAGGCGAACAAAAGGCGGACGCAGCCGCGCACGTTAGAGGGGAAAAGTAGTCCGCGGCTGCGCATGTAGTTAAAAATGGACAACTGACTTTTGACCACTGAGCTTTAGGCAACGCCCTTCACTCATTTTTATGCTCCAGTAGCTTTGAACATGCTTAATAAATACACTTGATCTATTTTCTGGAATCTTGCAGCCAGACTGTAGTTTGAGCCTTTATACCTTGTTTTGTTTGGTTAATTATCAGCAGTTGGTCATCTGCTCCCTGTTAAACTGTCTGATTGATTCCATTTATTTAGAGACCATCTGCAACAATGGGTGACAAGCCCGACATCTCAGAAGTGACCAGCTTCGACAAGACCAAGCTGAAGAAGACGGAGACGCAGGAGAAGAATCCTCTGCCAACAAAAGAAAGTAAGGCTCAAATTCCTGCAGTCAAAAGCTGTGTGGGGGTCCTTCCCCCCCCCAGCTTTACGGCAGTACGTCACATTTTCCCTACACCCTCTCTGCTGTTTACCAACACTCGTGTAGAAAAAGCAGCTTGGCACAGTGTCTTTATTCTCATATCTGCTCCTGTTCGTCTCCACAGCCATCGAACAGGAGAAGGCGTCGGAGACATCGTGAAGCCCCTCCCTCCCGTCATGCACTGTACACCCCCCACCACCACCACCCTCCTTCCTCCCGCATTGCCTTGTTTTCAGTCACTTCTCTTTAGCTGTATAACTTTGTAACCGAAATTATGAAACGACAACAATAACCAAGCTGCACAGTCTGCGGACGGATGATGCCCCCCTCCCTTCCCGTAGGGGGAGCGGAGGGGTGGGGACTGCAGAAGGTGCACGTTCCTCCTTCAACGCCACCTGAAGTACCAACGTCGACGTGCAGCAGAGGGGCCTAAGAGACGGGGTGTGGCCTGCTTCCCAGGAAGCTCGTCATCGTCTCGCACCCCCCCCCCACCCTGACACCCAACTTCCTGTGTGGCTGCTTTTGCGCCAAAGCTGAGGCGTCAAGCTTTATTTTTGGGTTGTCTATTTTTTTCTTCTAATTTTCAGAACTGCACAACTTCTGTTTGTACGCAGGCCAAAATGTAAATGCCCCAAAAAGTGATACTGTTGTCTGTCACAATGTGTTTTTTTTTGTTTTTTTTTCTTTTTGTATGTACACGAGGATTTAAAAAGTGTAACGCATTCCATCTAGATCTGGGAGATGCTCAAATGGACCTTATTTACGGTTAAATTGTAACACCCTTTTGTCAAAGATGACTATTGTGTTTCAATCTGCCTCTCGATTGTCTCAAATGAGGAAAAGGTTTAAAAAAAAATTTAAAAATAAACGCCGGTAATTGATTCTGTGTTAGCTTCAAACGGTAGATCGAAATTCTTTGGACTTCCAGCAGGCGTGTTACTCTGCCACAAACCATTACCAGAAATGGAAAAACCGTGAAATGTTGTAATAAAGAATTTGTTACTAAACTGTCCTGTAGTGTGCTTTTTCTGGAATTGCCACACAAATCCTCAGACGCTCATTCACGCTTAGTCGACCGGCGTTGGCCTAAGTTTACATTAGCATTTAATATAAGCGCGTTGCTGCTTACAGTTAGACTGCTCGTCTTAGTCTAACCCACTTTTCACACTATCCTACGCTCTTCAGATGCCAAACAATCCTCTAGCATTACTTAAGGGATGAGGCTGCACTATTGAAAGGCTTAAATGTCTCCACAGCAGGCCTGGCACGGATTTCCCAGCACAGGAGATGCACATTGTATCCCTCTGTCTGGAGAAAAGGCAGGGAAATGAAAGCTACTTGTTGCACCACCTGTCACCAAGGTCTTTTCTTGACGTGATCACCACTGTCAAGTTGACTTAAAGCCAGTGACTAGTCCTGCAATCCAGGAAGTAGACTCTGCCTACTGAGAAACTTTGATAATTTCAGGAATTAAAACTAAGCTAAAGGCAGTAAGGATTACATCTTGGCTGTGCTTTCTTTAAAGGAAAGAAGAGCTCTGTAACATTGCGTCTGTGTTCTGGTTTGATGCATTGGTGAGCAGTGGCTTATGGGACAGCGTGCCCTGACCCAGAGTACAGGGAGATTTACTCAGCCCTTCCTCCTAAACTGCCTTCATCCTAAATTAGCCACCTCCTACAAAGCCTTAATGTCATTAGCATGACATTGCTGACATTTCCTGCAAACGCATCCATTATACCACCTACATGTAATTGTACTTGCGTCTGCTTAATTGAGATTTGACTGTTCTTTGGGGGACTATGATCACACAAATCGACATCTCTGCGCAGGTCAGATACGTCTTTGTCCCAGTTATTTACTGTATCTTGTCGGTGTATTTTCTGTGGTGCATAAACGCAGCATTCAGAAAGTGCATCTTGCAGAGAGGAAGCATTATCGAAGTTACTCGCCATTTCCTTCCAGGCCGATGGAGAGCTTGGTCTCAGGCCACTTAATGGTCCGCAAATCTTACATGTTTGTGTAAGTGGATTGGTGGTAAATCGGTTGCTCTTAATGAGGCTTTAGTCTGCGATGAGGAGGAGGGGTAGTTGTGGAGGTTAGTGGGAGACTAGGCCAAAACCTTGCAGGTCCTCCCTCAGATGGGATTAACGCCTCCCATCTCCCATTTCTCCCCCCGGCTCTCCTCTGCATGCTGCATCAGAGCCTCCTGAGAAAGTGACGGAGGATTTAAGGTGGAGCAGCAGATGGGGTGGAGTCACTGTCCAAGGGGGGGTGGGGATCAGATGTGTCAGCAGCACAGAGCCTGTCGAGATCCAACGGGTGTCCTGCCTGGTAACCCATGGCAACAGCTGCTGCTGAGTCATTTTTCTGGGGCTGGGCGGTCGGATGCTTGTTATCCTCACGGAGACTGTTTCAGCACTCATCATTAAACCTGTCCTCCTGTTGGCGTGCTTTGAATACTGAGGAGATTATGAACGCAGCACATTCTGCTCCGCCGTCTGTATTTAGACATATTTGACCATCTGCCTCCTGCAGCCTCGTGTCTCCACTAAAGGCACATCGTTTAAAATGGCACGGTTAACCGGGGGGGTGATTGAATTACTGGTTACCGAAAGTGCACGTGCCATTGTTGCAGCTGCATTAGCAGGCTCTTGCACTATGGGCTTGTGGATCTTTGTGTCCCTGCACATCTTAAGTAGCTGATGGACTAGAGGTGACTAGCTGCGGTTAGTTTTTGGCCTCAAACACGGTTTATAGCCATGCTAATGAAAATTTGTAATAAAACATTCATGGTTGCAAGGGGATGAATGCTAACGCCTTTGGGGATCCCCTGACCTTTCCTCTAGCGCCACCATGAGGTAGTTGTTTTTTAGTGAAATGTATCAACAACTATTGGATGGATTGCCATTAAATCTGGTCACAGCATGACTGCAGACTCTTAGTCTGGAGAGGAAAGAAATTAATAGCCACATATCTGCATAGATCATTCACCAAGTTTTCCTTTGTTATCTGTGTTACTGTCTGCAGGTGCTGGGTGGTTTTCCACAGAGCTGACCGTCTGAGTCTATTATCTTTCTATGTCGCTGGCAGAGACAAACACAGGGTCTGCTGTGGATTTCCATGGCAACTACCCACCCAGGAGCTACATTTGTCATTGCTAGTGAAGCGGGATGTGCCTGCCATCGACCACACGTTAACACGTAACCATTAATAGGCTCAGAAATATCCACCCTGTCTTTGGCTGCAGATACACAAACGGAGAGGCGACACCAAACAGGTAAAACATGTTTCAGACATCCTGTTTGTTATTATTATGGTTTCCTGTCCAAACCATATCTCTAGTCTGGGC
Organism: Gadopsis marmoratus; assembly: GCA_036023855.1. Taxonomy (NCBI): domain Eukaryota; kingdom Metazoa; phylum Chordata; class Actinopteri; order Centrarchiformes; family Percichthyidae; genus Gadopsis; species Gadopsis marmoratus. Next base: position 37,108 of record JAVQJF010075667.1, read on the forward strand.
TGTCTGTGGTGTCATTGTTGTGTGCTGGCTTTCTCAGCTGTCAGCACGCTAATATATATACATATGAAGGGAGACCTCAAATTAGCTGCATTCTGCAAATATGCAACACTTGGTCCTTCTCTGCTGCTGCGTTTGAGGTCACTGAATGCAAATGTTGACCACTGCTGCATTTGATCAACATATGACAATGACAAGCATGCGAGGTATGAGCAGCCATGTTTTAAGGATCGAGGCCCATGTGTATGTTAGCTCACAGGATGTGTCTTCACAGAGTAAGTTAATACAGCTATCAAAGCGCTCGGGGAGTCCCACATCGGCATACCATAATGTGTGCATACATACTCAAGTCAATGATGTTAAAGACTTGTACTTTCTTAGGTGGCATTAAAATGTTTTTTATGCAACAAAACAGGCCCCAAAATGTTTCACAAGTCATGTCCTCTTTGTGCAATGTGTTTATAGATAAGTGCTGTTCTGCGTCCGGAGTTAGCAGGGAAGCAGGAACTCACTTTTTATAGCACTCTTCTGAACAAAGACACAAAGCACTGTGAAATAGAGGAGAGCAAAACACACGCATGAGCCAACACTGTGCTGTAAGAAAAAGCAGACATGCACTGCTGGCTACAGGAAGCGCAGAAACAGCTCAAACTCAACCCCCTTCTCCACCTATAATGTCGGTGCCCGCGCTCTTGTTGCATAAATGATAATTACATCAGATCCTGTGGATTGGTAAAAGTCCGTTAAACAGTTGTACGGCCCCTAATTACACCATCAAACTGATGCATAAAAGCACAGCCATCTTGTTAAGAATCAGTGGGGCAGAGAGCAGGCGTGGTCCCACATTAAAGACAGGGCTTTTACAGCAGCAGGCTGAGCTGCCGGTCTATAGCTTGTGTTGATTATCCCAGACATGCTCTATTAGTCTGGTCCCAGGTGGGGCCCCGATCAATGGTGTCTAAATGTTGTTCCCCATTGCTTGTAAATGCATTAGCCAAAGCATTGCACAGAATCGATCCCACTGCATAGACAGCAGAGCAAAGCGCAGCACATCACAGTGTGTCAGATCGACTCATTGTGACTTGATGAGGTGGTCCTGAAAATATCCACACTGAGGTGATGACCGAGAGCGAGTGTGACTCCTGCAGCTCACATGTAGCTGTGCGTGAACGTGCAGGGAACGCATGATCCTATGAGCAGATGCATGTGCGACTCGCCTCTGTGCATCCATGTAGATGCCTCAGTGACTGCTCTCCCGAGGGTTCACGCAGCGCGACAGCCTTGACATTTCCTCCGAGAGGAGAGGCTGTGGCTGCCACGCTGCAGAGGAGGCGCTTCCTCCCTCGCTGCAAGCACAGATCTGGGCCACTCTCGGCGTCTCCTCTTCCTCCTCACAGAAGATGATGTTGCAGCTGCAGACACCAAATGCTTTTGGTTTCTCTTTTGCAAAACAGCACAGACAAAATTTCCTCTGAGAGAGTTAATACCTTTTGTAGAAGAACTTTTTTGATAGCAGCAAAGAGGTGACTTTCTGTGTTGCAGTTTTACATCAGCAGAAGTAACAACATGTCTGCCTAATGAAATTTTAACCGTGTGGCACCCAGAGACTCTCCAAGGCTGCTGGAAGAATGTTGATCATGAGCGTTAATTACCCTGGCAGTCCCCTTAGAGAGCTGCTTAATTACGGCCCCCTTGTTAATAGCAAGCTTAGTCATGTCATGTGCTTACTTGAGTTTTATTCATCAGAAAGAGACCAACATGCAGGGGTACAGGGGTCAGGACACTACCCTTCAACCAGAAATCCAAGCTTTTGTGTTGACGAGCATCCACCGTACTGAGGATACATCTCTTGGTGAGCTGCTTTCTAAATAACACATCATATTAGCATTATTATGTATTAGTGTTATGGCTGCATTTTCTGCAGTAATTCAAGCACGTTCTTGGTGGGTGTTCTTCTTCTTCCTATTGAGCTTCTGACAACAAGCTGGATCAACGAATCAGCTTATTAGATGCACCAGGTTGCTTCCATGTGAGTGGTGTGTCCATTGGACCCTTTTGCATGCCTCTGCGACTTACGTGTAACTATAATAGCCTTCGTTGTTAAGACAGTTACATGTATCTTTGCAGAACTTTGACTACTACGAGCTTTGACATTCTGAAGGAGCTTGAATTAGAACTGCTGCTTCTTTGTGTTGAAAGGACCCAGTTGAGGTCGTTCACTGAACCAGGATGGTGTGGGTAACTTTGTTTTGCCCGGATGAGTGGTGTAAAACTAAACGATGGGTGAATGGATGGATAGATAGATTACACATACATTTCCACCTAAGCTTCAACCTATATGTGCCTCAGCTTGCAGTACCTGCTGATAAAAATGTCTTCTTGATGCTTCAGCGCTGAAATATGCAGGTGAAATGCCCAAGGACACCTTTTCTATCGGTGATTGATGATTCCATTTTGGAAAGGCGCCTGAGCTTTTCACACCGCCCTGACTCTGCATGTGCTTGATAAAAGTTGCACTCCTCCTGCTGTAATTAAGAGAAGTTGCCTCGTGCTTCGGCTTACAAATTAAACCAGGAATGGATGGTGTCTCTCAGTGGTTGTGCAAACATTGCTCAGGTTGTGTCTGTATTATCAGGGTGGAGTTGCGCTAATAATTACATCTGTCTGAGCCTCTTGGAATTTCAACACTACCTCTCTGTTCTTCGCTTCAGATGGCCTAAAGGAAGGGTTATTATTAAAAACATGAATAACAGAGAAGCAATAAAATGTGCTTTTTTTTGCCATCTATCAGCTCATTATCTTTATTTTGAGGCCCCTGAGGTTAATAACATGCTCAAACTGCTCAACATGGCCCACTGCTCCACGTCTCATTTTTATCTTCAAGGCTCCTATAAAGCCTCCTCATGGTGTTACATATGGCGTATGTGACATGAGACTTCCAGAGTTGCTCAACACCTCGCTTGGGCCTGAAATGCACACAGGATAGAGCAGAGCCTTTAATGAGTCATGTGTTAAGCGGTGTGAGTTGCGCAATTTGGAATTTAATACAGTTGTATATATATGTTTTAACGGACAGAAACACGCAGCTCTGATTGAATCTGGGGAGTTAAGTCGACACCACTCCCATAATCCACTTAACCTCATATCTCACAGTCGCTCGACATAGTGTTTATGTTATATTTCCTGTTGGCGGGGTCAGTCCAGTAGCGATAACTCCTCCATGCATGGCAGTGAGTCACACTGAGCCAAGGTCAACTCGAAGCTGTGTCAACACCAGCAAAGCAGCACACCTGCACGCAGTTGGATGCACAAATCCCTGTAGTTATCTATAAAGGTGGTTATTACTGGCTACAGTTACAGCTAACCTTTACCCCAAAATCTGCTGTTTGCATTGTTATCCATAATCCAGTTCAGAAATATATTGATGGGACAAAGGATGCAAGAAAACAGCAAAAATGTTACACACTAAGCTAATGACACTTTTGCATGATTAAACTAATTAAATATAAAATTATTTAGTTCAGATAACAGTTCTTTATACACCGAATCTACACAAAGGGTTGAAATGGGAGATGTTGTCTTGTCTTTGAAGATTAGAATAACCACCGTGGTTTTGCGGGTTAAAATGCAACCCCCAGCTTTAGGGAGATTTGTTTTACCTCTGGACGGAGCTAGGCTAGCTGCATCTGCTGTGCTGAGAATTAAACTGCATCAAACACACACACATACACACACACCGGCAATCACGCCCACAGACCCAAACACACTCTCGCATGAACGCCAAGAGATCTTAAAAAGTGAGAATTGGCTGATTTTCCCCTCGTTAGCGTAACATTCATCCCAAGATTTATTAAAGCTTTTACATCTAAGAACAGGACGCTGGGGTGTGCACATAAAGATATAATGATGTCATTGATCTCGTGGCTCATTTTCCCCTCTGCTACATCTGCAAGTTGGATGTTCATGAAGGCATTTTGCTTGTTTTCAGAAGCAAACCCCTTTGGCTGACAGTGGAATCTGATTCTGCTTAATGTCATTATTATAAATTCTATTATATGTTCAGGCACAGCTGGCGGTGTGGTACAGGCACATTCCTTTCCTCATTATCACAATGTAAACCATTGCCTTGCAGCTTAGAAGAGTGAGGAAAGAAGATGAGAGGAAAAACTAAAGAACTTGATGTTTCCTTTCAATTCCTCAGTTTCACCTTTTCTCTTGTCAAACAATAGTAAAGCTGACATTCCTGAATCACATTCTGTTGAGCTCCAGGTCAGCTGCAGGCTTTGCTGTCAACCATCCAGCACAGTCAAGGACACCAACGCAACCTTAATTTACTAAACTCTCCAGACACCCGAGGAATTCTGCACCACATGTTGTTTTGTCTGAAGGAAGTTAATACTCTCATTGGGAACGCTCATTTTGGCAAATCATAAATGTTATCGCAATGAAAAGGGATGTTGAATACAACCCTTTGTCACATTCCCCCCAAATGAATGACGGTATTATTAAATGGCTTTTTTTTTAAATCAAAGGCTTTTAAAACGTAGTTTGCATGCCTCGCGCTATTAGTAGGAAGTTACAGGCTTGATAAGGGAGGAAAAACAATGATAGTAATGTGTTGCAACAAAGAGGATCATCCTTCAGATAGAGGCCTCGCATTCAAGCCCTGTTTTTCCTTCAGAAAGTAGTTGAAAACCTCCCGGATCACTGAGCCTGACCTTTGACTCTGCTGTAGGTTGGCAGCGAGCGAATCCAATTTCCCAACAGGGCTCAACTTACTATGAGATTTGTTATCATCGCGGTTGTTTGCAAAATTGATTTTGAGTCTCAGCAACCAAACCCGCACTTAATGTGAATAATGATTTTGTCAGATGTAGTCTTTGTCCAGTTTGATGCTGCCAAAAGTCACGAGTTCAATCCAAACCCTCAACATGGCAAATAAATTCTTCTCCACGTCAGGATCCTCAGAGGGGTTTAACCCATGTGGAGGAGTGAGCCCTGACTGCTGCCAAGATCTGCTCAGCTTCATTGGCCTCCTGAATGTCCCGGCATGCCTTTCTAGTTTTTTTCTTTTTTAAATGAATAAGGCCTTTTGTCTTTCCAATAAGGGAAGTTTGGCTGCACTTTACATCCTCTCACACTGTTATCAGTCATTTCTGTGCTTGCTGCTAATGGTAGCGGACTTTCAAAATTAGTTTGTTCGACATTTTAAAATAGTTTCACCTATATTTTTAAAGGTCACCGGGTATAAACGCTTTAAATATAGTGCATAGCATTCAGTAAAAGAGCTGATACGAAGGAGGAAGTTGCACACGAATCATGGTGTCTTAAAGATTTTGCCAACAGATTAATTTGGTGCAACTCATATTGTCATAACGGTCAGATCATGTATTAACATGTCTAAACTATTTAAAATGGCATTCAAAATAGGCATAAAAAAGGCCCTGTTAATACATTTTGACCAACATTTACTACACAGCAGTCACTTGATACAAGCAGACACTGTTGTTCTCTCCCTAATCATGCATGGCTCACATCATAGTGGTCTATACACGGTCTCCATGGCAACGGACAGGCAAGCTCGCCATGGATACGTGGCTCGAAATGATGTGCAGCCAGTCGCTGTTTGATACTGGCAGCTAAATAATAAACGTATCTCACCTAATGTGTTCATCCAGAGAGTGTTAATGCTCCCTCATTAGGGCCTGTGGGGAAACTAACATGGAAACTCATTCTGCAGGAACAAGATGCTTTCCATTGTGCATCGCCAATGATTGCTGTACTTACAAAGCAAAAAGTCTTCCCAGACTGTGACTCACTGATAGTGTGTGAGCAATCTGGGTCAACAGCCAATCAATAAAGATAACCTGGTTTACTTAATCTCAATTATAAAAGTACAGTCATTGTTTATTGTCTGGGCTGTTTATGTCAGGTGATTAAAATAACCTTTGAGCCAACAGATTAATGGTGTTGTGGATATGTCTTAATGTTTTGCGATACAAGAAGAATTTGTAACAGCCTGGTTCTAATTTGGGTAAAGAAATCAGCTCTCAAGGCCTCTGCAGGTTCTCTTCCTCCAAAACAAGACCTGTTGGACGAATTCTGCTGAAGCCGCTGCACAAGGAAGTCAGGGAGCTGATTGCTCTTCCTGTTTTTGGGTGCGTGTATTTGGCTCAGTTGCTCTCCTTTCTGCCAAGTCTACTACATCTGAGTATCAAAGGTGAAACCGCGTTGTTGTTCTGAGGTCTGTCTGTTCTGAGGATTAATGAATTATGGGGGTTTGTGGGCTGCACGCTTATTTATGGCTAATTCCCATGAAAACAAGCCAAAGGGACAAAATGTGAAGAGGTTACACACTACTGAAAAAGAAGAGAAAATAAGAAATGAGAGATTTTTCAAGCACACTAATGCTGCTAATGCTGCTTTGCTTGTACTGTAATTCAGCAGATAGGACTTCCCACGAGCTGATGTCATTCCCCAAAATGCTTGTTTTAAAGATTTTAGCCGTTGCTGGCTGAATAGAATCTCAGATGCCTGAGTACCCCTTCGTCTTTGCAGGGGGAAACAGCCGCTCCTTGTGAGTTTTTGTCCGTTGAGGCCCCCTCCTTACATAAAGACTTTAATCAGACGTGTGCCTACATTCCCTCGCCCCCCACCTCCACCGTCCCAATCCAAGTTCGACTGGACTCCTGCCCAGATGAGCACCAACTCACCCTTTGTCTGCAGATCTGGCACATGACCTGCTCTGGCAACTGGCAGCGTGGGCCGAGCTCCAAACGCCACCCACGCCCCTATTGTTCCCCGTGCCCCATTTTGCCTCCTAAAAAACTCCCTGCGCCCTAGCGTAGGCACGCCGCCAAAACGGGCACAACAACAATAATGGCGTCAGTGCTCGTGTGTAATCAGTGCGCAGAAACCAGAGCCTCAGCGGGCACACTTTGGCACAGCGTTGTTGTCTGGATTGTCTCAGCATGGCGGAATTAACACTAATTTTCTTTTGAAATGATTATAACATTTTGACAACAGTCACCATGTCTTTATCGTCTTTGTTTTTGCACTAAAACATGACACACGTTCTATATATCATCTATGCAAAGACATCTTTTATAGAGCAGAGATCTGCAATTAGGTGATCACCCAGGTGTGCAGGAGTTCGTTCAAACCAGCCTTCAAGCATATTTCTCAAACCCACTCACTGTTTGACCACATAACCAAAACCAAAACCACTTGATCCAAAGAAAAGAGCACCCAAAACATCTCAGCGAGAACCACCTCTTACTACAAACAACTACAGCATTTGAAGCCTCAGGCTGATATGTCAATCAAACGACATGACAGCTGATTTATGTCACTTTTTCATAAGAGCCAATTGTGAAATATTTTTGTTGCGGTGGCATGGCTGGATAGAGGCAGTGCGTGTTCATCAGAGAAGAAGTGAAACACCCAGATACAGGCCTCCTCTTCTGAACTTGCCCTCAACCGAATGTAAATGTTTAGATTGGCATAGGGGAAAACTGAGATTTCATCCCATCTGTTACACAATGGATTAGTATTCTGATGTAGTTTGGACCTCGCTGGATGTAGGCGGGAATAACTGATGTGGGTGAGGAGGGAATGTTAGCTGTGAGCTAGGGCGCCCCCGCCATGCCGGAAAAACAAATCAATGAACTAGAGCGATAATGGTTGGATGATATTTCCCCTTAAAGCCCCTTTAATGCTTTCATGTCTGTGCAGGACAGCACAGAAAAAGAGAATTTCTCCAGATCCTATTAACTTTAAGTGATGATTATTTCACTCAAACAAAAGCAGATGAATGAAGCCCAAAATGCTGCGAGTATGAGGATGTGTAAAATGAAACTTGCTCTATTCCTGCAGCCAAAATATTCCCCAGCAAAGAGCCCACTGAGTGAATCCCAAGTCAATCTCTCCCTTGTTTTGATTTAATTAAGGGGGAGTATTTCTCCACACTGCAGCTTGTTATGAACATTATTTGGCTCTCAGCTCCGATGAGATATTTGAGACAAAATAGCAGAGGATTAACATGGAAGGGCTGCCACAATCCCAAAGAATCCTTTTCTCCTCCTTCGCCCCCACCCCAGCTTCTCCTTCTCAGAGGTTAGAGTGGGGTTACTTCCCAGAAACAGGCCCACCCTCAATCGCTCTCTTTCCATAACAAATCTTCCCAAACACAAGAGCACTCATGGCCCGAGGAGCTACGTAACTGATAGAGTTGGGTGGGTTTCATACAGCTACAGACTGCTGAAACTGTATGTGAGGAGTGACATGTGTCGTCTACTGCCTGTAGTGTTTCTTAGTCTGTGTGAGGTCCCCTCGTCCTTTTCGGCACATTAAACAAAAATCACGGAGATTTGCTTTGGTTGCTTACCGTAGTTTAGATGTCAGCTTTGACTATGAGTCAAGCAACCTCATAGATTGTGACAAAATACCTAATTGTTTCTTCAAATATAGACACATTTTGTTTGTACGGCCACCCCAAAAAGCACAGAATGCATGTCATGTGGTGCTAGAGGCGTTGTGACGTAGAGACTACCTGCAGAGGTAGTGTACTGTCCTAAACTTGCTACTTGCAAGCTGGGAAAGTAATCCGCTGCGTTAGCAGATTACTTTCTAATGTCAATGTGTTGTAATGGTCTCATATATTATTACAAACAGTGCAGTGTTTTGGTGTCTGATAATCCTTCAGACTCAAGGATTCTGTACTGCTCAAGCTGGGAACACTTCTTGGATTGTTTTTCATTGCCACACCGGTACTTGAAACAACATGCCCGTCTAGCATTTTTTTAAAACACAGGAATGTGGATCTGAATGCCCAGCAGGCCGATTTCAGTTGCATTCTGGCACGAGGACTAAGTCTGGCTTTGGCCCAGATATGGCTTCTGGATTTGGATCAGATTTTAATATGTGTAGGCTTCAGTGTTCTTGGGACGATTCTTTTACTGTGATTGATGCAAAGGAACTGGACATGTGAGCCTTTGTGTGACTTGCATGGTTCAGATACTGTATGTGTACTTTGTTCATCTGTATCCTGGTCCAGCTGTGTACTCCAGTGTGACAAGGTGAAGTCCTAGTGATACTCCTGCTTTACCTGAACGGTTGCAGACTATAGGCAAAACTGGGGCTGTCACATAATGCTACTTGAAATAATAAGTAATTTCCTTCCGTGTTCAGTTAAGTAGTTAAGATTATAACACGTAAACCAAACAAAGTGGTTTCATCAGTGTAACTTAGCAAGGGAAAAAATGTCTTCCTGAATCCAGAGTGTACACTGCCTTTGATGTCACGTGCGTCTGTTGACATTGTCACAGTAAGTGGAGACAAACACACGAGTAGGTTTAAACTGCGTCAAGCTAAAGTGGACACAGTCAAACCCAAAAGGTAAAAACAGGGTCTTTAAACAGTAGAATGCAAACACGACCATTTTAACAGGTTTCCATCACATTTACATTCCACCAAGCTGACAGGGTGATGAGATTATACTGGTCAATTCAAACCACAGGTTTCCCTACAATGCAGTCTCTTTCAGCTTGTCAACATCTGATATGGAAACAATAGGCTAATGTAAGGGCCTGGCAGCATTCCTGCATCCACCAGACAGGTCGCCCCATAGAAAACCCGTAGCCATTAGAAGCCAATCAATTTGCACAGTGACGGGAACAGCGCTGCTAAATGGACTCTCTCTTTTGCACGTCAATGTCATTTGAGGGCTCGGCAGCAGGAGCACTTGGTTGCCAGAGGGGTGAAATGCTTTCGTTGGATTGCAAGGCTGTGCTCTGTGCCGATAAATAGGACAAACTGGTGCTTCTAGCTCCAGTACGGCTGCTTGTCGAGAAGCTCTATTCAATTCAATTCCATTTTATTTATATATCGCTATATCATAACAGCGCTCTGTGCACAGCGACGGCTTACTTTTTTACCCAATTTTTCTTTCAACAGAAGGGACGTGCTGGTGCATGTTCCTGACAGCTGCAAGAGCTCAGGATGCTTTTATGGTTAAGTTAGCCGAAGAGCATGGCGTTTGACGTTTTCACGCAAACTTAACGTCTCATTGCAACGCAGAATTTGTTGTACAGTGAACTCTTTTTTGTTTATGTTGTGCTGAGTTTTGTCAAGCGGTAACTGGCTAATGTTAACTGCTTAAAACACACACACACACACACGCACACTAATCCACCCTGACAAGATGCTGATCAGATAGAAAAGAGTGATGCCAGATACAGATAGACATGCAGGTCCTGTCAGAGTCTTGCAACGCGTATACAGTATGTGTGTGTGTGTGTGTGAGTCCTCAGGCTGGATCTTATATAACTCCTGACAGACAGAGAGACAGACAGTCACAAAGATGCAGTTTGAGATACCTCCGGGCCGTACAAACCAACCTTTCTGCTTCCTGCTGTTGTCAAAGCTGGAGTTGTCGTAACGTACCTACATTTTAAGCACTTTTTTGACACTGTCACCCAGTGAAACGTATGCTGAGTTAGCAGGCCCAGCAAGCACGCAAAGAAGTGCTAGTGTAAGTAAAATAGCTGGAGTCAAAATTGACATTACAGGAGTATGCATTTGAGGAAACAGGCTGAGAGCCAGATAGCATTTCTGAATGCTAAATGTGGAGCATGCAGGAGATGTTAGCTGCTTGCCAAGAGTTGGATGAGAAGACTGAAACCAGCTCTGCTCGCATCTGTCTGTTATGAGCCAGACAAAAACTGCTATAAAGCTTATTTCTCAAAGTAGGTCAGATATGTTCCAAGTCACGGTGCAGTATGTGTTGCATTGTGATGGACGTTTTAACGCCTTACAAAAACCTTCATTGTTTTACAGTTTTACAACATCTCATTCAGCAGGCTGCAGCACTGCTGAATCTGACTGAAGGTTGTAATCTGTAAATAAAAGCAGCTATACATGAGTGGGAGTGGACGAACCTCTGAGGAACTGAAAAGTCGCGGTGAAAACTCGGGAGAAAAGGTCACAGGAAAGAGGATCTCCCTGCAGACAAAAGGCGAGCAACCTGTTTTCATGGGAACTGGAGCAGCGGTGGGGATGTTGTGTTTTTTTTGCTGGGCTTAAGGTGCATTGTTGAAAATCTCACTGCGTAAACTTCCTCTAAATCTTAAATGATACTGTGATCTGGTTTACCTTGAACAAAATCACAGCTGGGTAAAAAGCAAAGTAGATGCCATTTTAATGGTGTTTCTTGAGATTGTATTTTGGTGAGTTTATTGCCTCCGGCTCCTGTAAAACCTGACAAAAGCCCTTAGTATAACTTTTAAAAATGCATGTGTACCAATGAGCAGTTATTTTTCATTCCTGAAAGAAACACGTGCTTATGTTCCCGACAACAGCGAGTACATGAGTACCCTGTTATGAAAATGTTGATCCAGGTCAGGATTACAGCTCATCTCTGTCAGGTCATATCAGTAGCCACTGGCAGTCATTTTAATAAACATACAAAGGAAGCGACGGAGAATTAACTTCACCACATGAGCAGATTGCAGACTTAAATAAGACGCTCCTCCATTTATCAACACTGCGTTGTCATGGAAATGCTTGCCGGGGCCAAAAGTGAGCAGATGGCTCGAGAAATCAATGGCTGCAACACAAACTGGTTGATCTGCTGATTTGCTTCAGACCCAGAGTGTTTGGACTTGCCCTCAGCTTGTGTTTCACCAGCCTAGTGTCTACGTGAGTGTCTATCATAGTGTAATATAGTAACAAACATGCACAGGCCTGCCACTATCACCCGGTGCAAGGGGTTTTTTATCTTCTGCCTCCTTCTAGCTCTGACAAGTCTAGGAGCGTAAAGAGTGGGTGTGACTCGCCTGCTAGCATACTTCAGGTTGAACCTTCTGAGCTGTTTCAGTTGAAATCATTGCATTTATCTTATATACTTACTTGGTAAAAATTGAAAATTAGCCAAAAGAACACATTTCATTTTGGCTTTCGGGGGCTCTACATTTCTGTTTGACTTTAAAGTCAAAGGTTCAATAAGAGCACCTGAACTTAGAATGCTAATCCGCTGTCTTCTACCAGTATTGCTTAATAAAAAAAGAGCAATCTTATATAATCTGCTCTCAAATGTAACATCACAAATTCTGGATATTTTGTTGCAGTGTTCTGTGTGTAATTTATCACTGAAACACTGCTGCGCAAATAAAGATTAATATCATTGTTTTTCTCTTTGTGATCCTCTCATAGCCCTGACACTGTATTAATGTCATTATTAGCATCAATAGAGCCCAGAGACACTGAGCAAACAGTCAGTCAGACAGACAGTCTGCCCTTAATGCAACTGTCCAGTATTACCCATAATCCAACGGGATGCATCTGTGCAGACCGTTCCAGTTGCCGTGCTTAAAAGCAGCAGCCACTCAGACCTTGTTTTATGTAATCCCTGCATCCATCTAGCAGCACCGTGAAGGCAGACAAACTGTGGAGGAGTGGTTTACATGTGGGAGCATGCACGCACACACACACACACACACACACACACACACACACACAGATACACTCATTTTATCTTTGAAGCGATCTTGAACTAGACTATTTCTCATTATCCCTCAAGACATATTTTTCTTTTCCTTTGTCCGTCCGTCGTTCAGCCCTTTTACACACACACTCTCACACACACTTTCAAACACGCACTCAGTTCACCCAGGCCAGCCCTAAGTGCGAACATTCCTCCTCCAACGTCTCCTGTTGTGAATTCCTCATGTATTAGACCGAGCCGCTGCAGCAGATGGGAATTACTGTAAATGCTTCTGTTCCACTTATGTCATCCCACAGATTGTATGGGAATTAAGAGTGACGTAGAAATCTGGATGTTTGGGATGTTATGAATGGCGATTGTGTTTCATTGAATCTGTGAGTGCACTGGGCGTGCAGTATGATGATGTGTGGAATATATAGAGTATATGGAAAGAAACACTTTATTTATTTATTATACAGCAAGGGGGATTAAAGCAGTTAAACTGTTGAATAGATTCTTCTGGCCACAGTGAATGTGAAGCCCATTTTCCAGCATGCTCTCAACCCCCGTTCTAAATCTTTAAATATGTTCACATGCTAGTAGCAGAGAGTCAATTATTTATTTTCCTACCTCTAAATGCCATTTGCCTACATTTTCAGCGGAGTTGTATGCACACATTGCACATCTCCCTGTATTTCTGCATGACATATTTGGTGTTTCTGGAAGCCTCGGCATCATTACAAGAGTAATATAAAAGTTTTATGTTTCCCTTCTTGAGTGAACAACATTAGTAATTCTGGACCTGCCAAAGGGGTTCAAGAAGCTCCCTGGCCCTATTTTTAAAGGCGTCGCTGTGTTCAACGTCTGAAACCCTCTCCCCCACACCTTTCCGATGTCGGAACTGGAGGGGTGTCATCCCACTATTTGATTTTGTGCAGTTTATTTACCACAAGACCTCAGGATGAAAACGAAACAACCTAAATGTAACACATCAGCGAAATCCAGCTAGCTTCAACTTCAATGTCGGAAACGGTCCTACTGACACCACGGCAGGAAATAGCCTTTACAATGTGCAACATTTTATCTTGAGATAGGAAGTGTGCTGTCATTCCCGCCTTCGTGCCCTTCGGTCTATCTTGTTGATCCATTTGCCATATTGTAGCTTTTACCCTCTGGATAGTGAAGTCACTTCCCCACTTCCCCTCCTAATGCCCCTCATCCCCTTTCTGCCCGTTGTTATTTTGTTTTCTGTCTCTCACTGTACAGTATATTAACACACCCGTGGCGGGGAAAGCCAGGCGTGCCATTGTGTGATTGGGGGCCACCGTTGGCCACAGACAACAGCCGACCAATAAGAGGACCCCATGCTGCGACAGCTGTCATGCTGTTTCACTGATCTGAGAGCATTCCTGCTCATTAGCAGCCTTTTTTGTTCATTCTGTGTGTGTGTGTGTGTGCGTGCGTGCGTGCGCGCACAGACATAGCTGGGTGATGAATTGACTTTGGCAGGTAAAGTAATAAGAAGAACATGAATATGCATGAGACAGCCAGAAAATATGTGAGGGCATCTTTTTGACTGAAAACAAGCCGCCTGTTTGTGAACAGCAGGTGCACCGAGCATAGACATATCAACGGCTTTTCACAGTTTGACACTGCTTTGAGACTCCACCTGGGGTCAGGGGGTCTGTTCTCCTTTTTCACAAAGTGGCTGTCGAAAAATGAGCTTTCCCTTTTAGGATGACCATGTTGGACACACGCACAGGCTCAAATCTGTCCCTCTTGCCTCACTTTTCACTTCTTGCCCAGTGCCAGCGTGCAGCCATATTTGGACACAAATGAACTCCCATTTTCTGTGCAGGAATTTCCCTAACTGGCCCCTTATCTCTGGTATTCGACACTATGATAGCAGATACTCAGGAGTGCATCTTTCAGGGAAGAGAAAGAGGAAGAAAGAGAGAAATAAATGATGACACGTTTCTTCTCCACGTAGCTCCCTGAACCTCCAAGCAACGTTAAATACTTGTTTATCTGGCTTGCAGTTTGCAGAAAGTGGGAACTCTCATTAAGGTCTTATGAATTATTTTCCTCAGTGCTGAACTCCATTCATCTTTCACACACTCTCACACTCCCACACTCACTTTAAAGTGAAATTGTAGGTTACATTATGGCTGAAACGTCCTGTTATCAGGTGCTAAGAGTGTACCAAAAAGGAAAAGCAAACAAGCAAGGAGCAGTAATTAGAGAAAGTATTTGTTGCAACATATAATCCACCTCAAACTCAGCTGGCTTTTGGATTTACACACCATTTTTAGGGCAGGTATAATGGTTTTCATGCATGAGGTCAGGTCTAAAGAATGTGGGCGGTCCCTTCCTCTGTTACACTGAAACCAGTCCGATAACCTTCCCATTACAAGGACAACATTTTACCACATCAAGAGGGATTTTTCTTCCTCCACCATGACATGTCCCTGAGCTGAAGCAGCACAGTTTTTGCCACAGAGAATAGTCATTGTTCCAGATATGTGGGAGGGATGGTATGTTTATTAAGGCGAGGACAGCAGCCTGAAAAGTCACCCAGCAGCATCTAACTTTGTGTTTTTCAAAAGGAAAAAGCACAAACACATTTTTTATTTCAGCATATAACAGTATTACTTTTATCATAACACTGTATATATTATTAGTTTTATATATATCTTAAATAAGAAAGAAATCAAATACACCTTCAAATGTGTTTTCACAGTAATACGTCACCCTGTGTTTTGTCAATATGTGGGTGCGTTAACAGTCCAGGTCATTTCAATGCTGCTGTGTTTTGCAGGGTAGCTTAATAGGCAGCAAAGCAAAAACCTGGTTGTTTTGTTTTAATTGGATCATGGCGACCTCAGCGACCTTGGGGCCAAGCACTGAGATCAAACAAGGAGTATAACTGCATGCTGCATGTTTTAACCGCTGAGAACAGGGCAATTGATGGTGGGACAAAGACATTCAGTCACATCATGTCAGGGATGAAGACTAAAGGTTGGGTTATGCTCGAAAAGAACTGGTTTGTGTGACGCGTTGAAAATTGTCGGAGGCAGCCCCCACAAGTTTGATGTCGGAAAGAAGTCGGGGGGGGGGGGGGAGAGGTTTCAGATCCTGTTTGACCATCTGACAAGCACTTACTTGTTGACTTCCTACTTCACAGCGCTGCATTGTTCAAAAGACAATGTTCCTTATCAGTGTATCTTATCTGCACTGCATTCTGGACTCTTGAATAGGTGCAGAAATTGGTATCCGAGCCTCATTCATGATGGATTTCTCAGCACAAATTGTTGACTGTAGAAAGTAGCTGTTCTACTGGCACAAAACCCCAAATCCTACTGCTTTTCTTATATGTTTTATACATGTTTTGTTATGAAAATCATAATTAACGCTTTGCAAGTTCGCAGTTTGCAGCCAACAAAATGGGCTCAGAAAACATAACAGGGATGACAAAGATGTTCAGATAGAGAACTGAGAGCGACCTTTCTCCTACCTAAACCATCACCACTTCTGCATTCACCCTCGCCAAAGAGGAAGTGGGAGCTCTGACTTCCTGTTGCTTGCAGAGGTGGGCGGAGTAGGGGGGCGGGACCTACAGCACCTCCAGTCCTTACCCAGAATCCCTTGCATGAACTCAAACAGCAGAAAGACAGGAAGTGTGACCCAGGCTTGATGACAGCGGGGGCGGCTATTTCTGAAAACGGCGAGCACAGAGCAGACAAGGAGGTGTCTGTTCTGTTTCCTGTTGGTTGTTTTGTCAGATGTGAGTGGCTGAATGTGTCTTTATGTGTCAAAATGAACTGTTTGTGCTCTGAGGTCGCCACACCGAAGCAGTGACAGACAAAGAAACCTCTACATGAGCGCCGAGATGACTTTGGACGTGTGTGTTTTTGCTGCTTAAAAACCCTTATTTCTCTTTTTGTTATCACTCGGGAGTGCTCCAAAATCATTATTTCTTTGCAACCTGTACAGTTCAGTATCAAGATACTGGAAGCCAGAACCATGTCTTTGTTTACTTAAAGGAAAGACTTCAGGCCACAAAATGGCTGACCCGATAGCGTCTAGATATTGTTATTCAGCGTTTGTAGCCAGCAAGCCGAGGTTTAAAGGCTGCTGCCGCTGACTCCACATCAGTCTTGGTTTGATAAAAACCTGATGTGGAATTTTGGCCCTTGCCGCCTCCTTCCTTCCTTTTTTCTTCCCTGGGATGCCAAATAAGGCCAGTTTGACACATCTGCTGAAATTCAAGGTCTGGATTGTAGCTGTCCCTCAGAGGTTTGGCATCTCGCTCTGACTAAAAGAATGAGAGACTTCTCTTACTATGAAATGCATGACATCATCTGGTTTCTTTCCCTCCTACCCTTTTTTCTCTCTCAATTCTTTCTTTTATTTTTTTTTCTGTCTTCTGCCTTTTTTTTCTCTCTCTCACATGTTCACTGTTACGTAACCATGTTGAGGCAGCCAGATTGAGATTGTGAACCTTTGCACCACGTGGAGTAAACATTTCCCCTTCTCCACCCCTGGCCACAGCTGCTGTGTTTCACCCACTGTCAGTATCAGAGTACACACAGTTAACCCAAGAGTCTCCGCACTCCTTTGGCATGTTTAGATGAAGGAACAAAATGGCCTAAAATGGTCATTTCCAAATTCTCACCAGCTGATGTAACTGCTGGCTTTTAAAGACGTTATACGATAGATTTGTCTTTGCTTTGATGCTTAGAAGGACGTTGGGTGCATAAAGAGTAATTGATGCTCACAAGAAAGTTTATTGCTTGTAAAATGTACCACATTTTGTTGGTTTTATTTTGAGGTAAAGTGAAAATAAAAGTCCCAAAGCAAACATCTTTTCACTATTCCAGCCCTGCTAGCAACTGTTTAAGCTTGATTTAAGTAAAACAAACTACTGAGCCTCGATGCTGCACTCGACTGCTCGCCATCTTCCTGTTAAGTGTTACTTCCTCTAAGCTGTGAACCAGCACATTGTGTGCGTGTTTTTTTTAACTTTAAAGTTCCCCTATTGGAATGAAACTACATGTGGGCTGAAAGCGAGGAAGTGAGACGCAACATTGTGGTTTACTTCAGATCCACCAAAGGACTTCAGTTCAAAGCCAAGGGGAATGCAAAGAGTATGACCTGCACACTTCAGATGTCCCCACGCCAACCTCATCGCGAGCTCATATCCTCTGAATCCACTTTGAGCTGCAGAAAGGACTGAAATTCAGTGACCACCACTGTGTTTGTGCACCACACCACAGGTTCCACATGTTCAGCAGTTCAGAGGTTAACTACTTGCAGAAGTAACACCACTGGAGGACAGCACCAGCTTTCAGACATCCAGGAATCAAATGTGTGTGTCCTGATTTTAGGGTGTGTGTTCATACCAAGCATAGTTGGGGAGGTTTGCTTGACCTCTCCTCTGAAGCCTTTACTCCTTTAATTTGGTTTGATTAAACTAAATGATGCACGTATGAAGCTCAAACTACAGCAACTAAAGCTGCGCTTAGGCACAGCTTGCTTTGAGCTAACTGCCAACACCAAGAAAAGTAGCATATAGTAAAAAATAAGCTACTTAAGAGAGACTACACAACGTCTGCTGAACAGCGGCCACTGTGGCCACAAGAGGTAATTGCAAGATAATGACACATTGGATTTGTCTTCATCTCCCCAGTAGCCCAAGTAGAAAAAGACTCATTAATGTCAGTTTAACATCATCTATCTAATGTTTGCTAACATTAGCTACATAAGCTACTAGTCATACCAGACCAAGGCTGTAGCACCAAAAATCCTGAGTGTAATAAAATGAACAAGGGTGTGAATTTGTTGTTTATGAGGTTTCATCTGTAAGAGGAAGTTACGTATTCTTGCTTTAAACCCTGCTTTGCTCATGTGGTGGCACTTTAAAGATAATGGAATTTAAGATTTTTTTTTTTGGTTCAGACCAAAGAACCGTAGGTGCGATCACACCCTTTTTGACACCTAATCTGTTTTTCTCATCTCGTGGCTCAAACTAAACAGTGTGTGTTTGTGTGTGTGTGTGTCTGTGTGTGTGTCTTCATTGATTAGTTAAAGAGTGAAAGAGAGTGAGGTTGTGACTCCTGTTCTCAGTTGGCTGTTAATATCTTTGCCACATGACCAAGCAATTTGTGGGTGTGTGTGAGCTTGCACGCTCACACATGCATACAGTAAATTCGTGTGTGTACATTCCCATGACTTCACACCTCATCCCACTTTTTTTCTATACTTCAACTCTTCCTTTCATACAGTACGTCAGACCTGTGGCTAACCATTTCTGATTCTCCGAGCTCCTTATCAGACCATCAGACGGCTGAAGCAGAGGAGCCGAGAGGAGAAATGGAGGATGGAGGAGGGAGGGGAGGAATGTGTTTGGCTAATCTGCAGAGTGGTAAGAGGAGCAGTTATATGGAGGAGGAGAAAGCCAGTGGAGGACGTTGAAGAGCAGGAAATGAAGGAGAAGGAGAAGGTGGAAAAAAGAAGAGTAGAGGGGGGAAGAGAAGAATGAAAGGTGGAAGAGGTGAAGAAATGTCCTGTCTGCACACACTGCACTCCATGAATCTTAACTGTGGGATATCTGGAATTCAGACTCAATCACCAAACGGAAATGACTAGAGAAGTGGGGGAGGAGAAGGGGGAGATTGCAGGCTAAAAATGTAAAAAGGACAGAACATGCTGCCTCTGTACTTTCCGTTTTCAGAAGAAACACTTTGTGCACAAGTTTGATCATTGTATTTTATGGAGATTAATCCTCTTCCTTTAACTAATTCTTACATCAAATTTTAAAAATGAAAAAGGAGGTTGAACTTTGTCACGTCAAAAAGCAACAGAATCTTGCTAGAGCTCTTGCTGCTGCTTCGCATCTGAGTGAGAGATGATATGCTATGGAACTGGTCACATTAGACAAATGCCTTATTTTACAATAGTCATATACACACAGGGTGCAGCCCTTCCAGACAAAAGCACTTTTAGCTCTTATCTTCAGTATACTTGATCACGCCTGTTTAAACCTTGTCAGACAGGTAGCTATTTAACTGTGTGCACACTGTGTGGTTACACCTCTTTATGTGGTAGGAGGGAAGTTATTTATGAATTTATATGAGCTGGGAATGTGAACGATGGACTGAGATTCTTGTCGCCGTTGCTCTCGCACACAACTGAATCAAACTACAGTAAAGAGCACCGAACAGCCCCTCACACCTGTGCACAGTTTGCACTTGGAGCCTCGCCCCTCCACTGTGATCGCATTACAAATGTTAGACCAGTAGATGCTGCACAACATGGGAGGATGTGGTTATTTGTAACCCGGACTAATGGTGTATTTCCCATAAGGCCGAGCATGTGTCCAGTTTGTGTGGGAGAGGGGGGTTTCGTGGGAAAACAAATGTGGTGAGTCAATTGTTGGTGCAACGGAGGGAACATATGGTTGTAACCACAGAGGATTGGTCCTTCAAGTCACATGTGCGAGCAGAGTATTAAAATCAATACTCATACTTTCCTTTCATGTTTCAGGTCACTGCCTTTGGTATAATGGGTTAACAGAGCTCCTTAGCTGACAATGAACACAATGAAATGATTTCAGAGCTTACAGTTGGAGGATGCAACTTTCCGTTGAACTATTGCCAAAAGAAGTGTTGCGTCACATCACGAAGTGTTTTGACATTCAAATGCCAGAAGCAAACTTAAACTGCACTGTTTCCCAGCGAACAATTAAAGAGCTAGTATTTCACGATTCCGCATTTGACTCATTCCTCCAATCACAAACAATCTTATATCAGGTGTTACTTCCTTATTGTTTCTGGCTTTTACAAGAGTTTTATCAGAAAAGGGCAATATTATGATCAACCAGAGCAGACACAACAGTCGCTTGTTTTTTTCGTGGTTGCATGTTTGAGGAGTGTTTTCCTGCTTGGGGCGGTGCAAGACTGTAAACAAGTAGAAGCTAAAGAAACACAGAAACAGTCGGAGTGTCAGTGAAAACAGAGCGCACCATGTGGCAGAAATAGAAAGAAGAGAAACACAAAGAGGAAGATAAAAGAGTCCACTCCAGTCATCTGTGATCACCCTCAAGGTCATGATGGGTGGGTGGGTGTGATGGGTAGACAGCAGCCAGGCAACCCCCACCCGTCTCACACACACACATACACACACACACACACACACCCTGTCAAGAGCATCAAGCACATTCGTCCTTTAACTCTCGTGTGTGAGGTTTTGCAGCAGCTGCTTCTAATGTGTTGAAAGACACGAGGTAAGACTTGTTTCACCATGAGTAACTATAAAAAGCCAAGTATGAAGAATTTAGGATCGGTGTACCCTAATTTAAATCTCATAGGGTGGGTTTCACATTTTGGAGAAATACCTTATTCGTTTTCTTGCCGAGAGTTGAGAAGATCGATACCACTCTCATGTCTCTACTGTAAATATGAAACTACAGCCAGCAGCTGTTTAGCTTAGCTTAGCATAAAGACTGAAAACGGGTGTAAACAGCTAGCCTGGCTCTGTCCAAAGCAACAAATGAGCTGCACACTGCCCACTGGAACCATAATTTATAACAATTTCATTCCAGTATGTTTGTTAATCCTGCAAGGGAGTGATGAAATATAGATTTCACAATGTTGTTCCTCCAATAATTTGTGTACAGTCCCTAAGTAAGTTGAATATTGCACTCACGGAGCAAGAATGAGAGACAAAAACATTATTTTACAGCCACAACTTGTGATTACCTTTTATTCTTTAGTGCACACACACACAAATTCATACAGCATAACACACACTTGCGCTGTATGAATGTGTGTGTCATGGGTGTTTTCAGGTTGTCAGGGGGCCATGAAGAAACAGATCACTTTAACATGAAATCCTCCCTCCTCAGGAGTTCTCAAGCTCAGGGCGAGGTTGGTGTGTGTGTGTGTGTGTGTGTGAGCTCATGCCTACACCCCATCAAGTGTGGCGTGGTCTGCACAAGAGGCGGAGACAACAAAGCAGGATGTGATACAGCAGGACTCCACTTCCTCACACAGCCCCAATGAAATAAGCACAGTGCAGAGAGCGCCACCTCTTGGTAAGAGGGCGTCACGGCAGTGGCGTGCTGGTAAAATTCCATTCCCACAGATAAGGAGTGTACAAGTGGAGACAGGCCGCAGTGAAATTATCTGATAAGATCCCAGAGAACAGCCTTGTGCATGTTTTCAGGAATTCTACTCGTGTGGTTGGAGAAAAAAAAAAGGCAGGGGCGACTGCTGAAAGAGGAGCTTTTTATTTTTTCTTCTGTGGCTCTTCCATGTGTTCACTGAAGGCCCAGCCGGACCCCACCCATCTCAATACACACACATAGGAGCAACACACAGTTTTGGGGGATCATGAGTCCCCAAAATCCACTTAACAACAAACCAAAGAGCAAACAGACAAGAACACAAACAAAACTTGGATGCCCAGCGTTGCACATTACCGGATACATTGACAGGAACAGCTTAAGCCAGCACAAGACAAGTTAAACATTAACGCTGCTAAAAGCCTCCTGGAAGCTTTGACTTCCATTTGGGGTTTTAAAGGCTGCGGTTTGAAGAATTTAGAGTCAGAAGATATTATGAGAAGAGACACCGTAGCAATATTCTCTCAGGTCCTCCACTGCTATTGGCCCCAGCTGCATGAATCTTGAAAGCAAAGTTTTAATATAAGATTAGGGTGATGTCATACCTCAGGTTACATAATGGCACCCTGCTAATCTAATTATGTGTCACACATATTATATGTGTGTGAATAATTATATAATTTGACGGGGTAGTTATGGTGCTGCTATTAAATGTGATTCACTGAATTAAAAGGTCAGTCAAAAACTCATTCTAGTCCTCTTTCTTTCTAACTTGTGTTCACAAAGGCAGCCAGCTTTCCATTCATAGTCAGTGGAGCCTTGCCAAAGGGACATTTGTATCACAGATTACAAACTGGACTCTTTTCTGAACTTCTTCTGTCCATGTTGTCAAATCTATTACAAATGTCATGACAGATGTGAAGATAGTACATCCTATATAGGCAGAATTATTAAATAAATTTTTTAGTTATTAATGAATACTAGTGAGTACTATTCTATCGTGTTTAGTTATTGGGGGCTTAACTAAGTCAAATGGATGGTCCAGACACAAGAAAAAGAAGGATCTCACATTTTTAAAAAGTGAAACACCCCCCACCCCCACCCCAGTTCTTTGTATACAGATCCTAACTTGCACTCTGTTTTTGCTGCCACATTTGTTGTGGCATTACTTTGTAGGAAATCATGTTAAATGAATACATATATTTTCATCCACACACGTCACTCTGAAGGCATAATAACAACTACCTGCAAACTGCTCTTTCCACTGTAGTGGTTTTGCTGCACGGAAACATTTCTTGTCTCAACTCCACAACCATGAATTATCTTTAACACTCATTCATTTTCTTCCTCCATAACATATAATTGCACAACAGCTGAAAGGCTTGCCTCATCTTGAGATACCTTCCACTCTTGAATTCTTGTCTGAAGGCCGTTTGGCTATTTGTATGCAATAACTGCATGTTTCTGCACGCCGAATCCAAACATCCAGCCCAATATCTCATACAGTTCCTCCTTTGGTATCGCAGCCATCCAGAAAATAAGTAAATTATATTCATAATCATTTAGATTAACCCATGAATATTCTTTATATTATCTCTTTATTGGATACTTTAATCCGTAGCATAGTGTGTCACGCCCTCGCCTCTTCCTATGCTTTGACGCAGATCTTAAACCAGCTTTGTTGTTATTGTCAGAGCATAGAAAAGAGTTGTGGAAATACACAGAAATCCAGCCTGTTTTCTGAACTAGGAATAACCTGAAAAGCCAAATGCACACACCTTAATCCTCACATAAAGAGCTAGCTCTACAGTACATTGTAGACAGACTGCAGAACCCCAGCTCAACTGCAATTATACATGTCCAACTCAGCTGTGCTCGGCTCCTTCATTAGAAACTTATGGAGAACTAACCCAAACCCTTCATGAGCATATTGAGCATTTAATTCTGTGAGGCTACAGCACCATCTAGAGGTGAACTCAGGTCATTTCCTGTTTTGAAGGCAGATTCAACATGGCTGCTCCCTTGTAGACGTTTGTCAGGATTCCTGCATGTATGGAGAAGCTGCAAACCATGAGGAAGTTCAGGTAAACCGACACAAATACACAGAAAGGAATATTTTAATATGTTGAGTGGTGCATACTGCCAAGTAGCACACCAAGAAAACAACATAATCACTATCAAGAGTTTGTGCATGAAATTACAGATCTTTATTGTTATTTAACTTAAAGAAGAAGTAGCTAGGTGTTATTTTACTATTTAAGCATCTTACATCTCTCTCTGCAGCCACCATGGATGCAAAAGAAATAGTCCACTGTGCTCTGCAGATAGAGAGATCCAATGCAGACAGAAGCTATGGGAACATCTTGACCCTCCTCGGTGACCTTGATAAGTTGCACGTCACAGCAGAGCAGCTGGAAACGACAGACATCGTCAAAGTTCTCTACAGGCTCCTGAAGACGTGCTCTGATGACGGTGTGAAGAAGACGGCAAAGAGCCTGCTGTCTAAGTGGAAGAGACGGTACAGCAAAGACACACGAGGTGTGAAATGCACAGAGGAGGGCAGCGATGCTGAGCTCTCTTGCAGAGTTTCTCAACCAGACGGGGCCGGGGATGGAGGAGCTTCCAAGCAGGGGGACTCCCACGCTGGTTCTGCTCAGATATGTGACAGTAAGGTGGAGGGTGTCAAGTGTGCAGAAAAAGAAGCATCGTCCTCAGTGGCAGAAGATGGCCTCCAGACTCTTTCTTTCACTGCGGAGAGCTCCTCTGCATCCTGCGGTTTCTCATCTGTAAGATCTAAATGTGTTCAGCTCCTTCTTGCTGCCCTCTGCCCCGAACTTCCTGATCAAGACAAGGCGGCAGAGCTGGCTAGAGACACCGAGCAGCACGTCTGTGAGCTCCACAAATCCAGCCAGGTCAAATACAAAGCCTGTGTGAGGAGCAAGGTGGCCAATTTGAGGAATCCTAAAAACAAACATCTCCGTGAGGGCCTCCTGAGCGGCTCGCTGTCACCCGAGGCCTTCGCACGGATGTCTGCAGAGGAGATGGCCAGCGCAGAGCTCCGGCAGCTGAGGGAGGAGTACTCATCCCGCGGTGTGAGCGAGAGGCAGCTTCCTGAAGGGATAGAAGGGACGCGGACGCAGAAGATCCGCTGCAAACGATGTGGGGCATCAGACTGTAGGGCGACGCAGGTGTCCAGGGGTGCCCTGTTCTTGCCCGCGTGGGTGAAGCGGGGCGGCCCTGACGAGGACGCAGTGACTTTTGTGACGTGCAGCGGCTGTGGGCAGCAGTGGTACCACAGCAGCTGGGTCTGCCTCTGAATTAAGAGTCATGTTTTCAATTAATTGATTAATCATTTGGTCTGTAAAATGTCAAAAATACTGAAGCATTTCCCAGTCCACAAACTGTGATGTTCATATTGCTTGTTTTGTTTGACCAACAGTCCAAAACCCAAACATAGTCAGCTTACTATCATAGAAGACTTGAAAAACCCAGCAAATATTCACTTTTGAGGAACGGAAACCAATTAATTTTTGACATAATAAAATAACATACACGGGTATTGTTGCCGATTAATCTTCTAGCAGTTGACTAATCAAGCAACCAACCAATCGTTTTAGCCCCTCTGTTGTGTATCATTGTGTGAAACCGACATCTAAATTTCATTTAGTGGTTTTCCTGTTCTCGCCTCAGTGGAAAGATTTTGCATGATTCTGTATGGGCTGAGAAACCTTATTAACAGGAAAACGTTGTAGGACTGAGGTGTTGTGGTTGCTTTTGAAAAGGTGCTAGATTTGAACTCAAAAGTGCCGATATGTGTTTTTAATGCCAGATTGAAAACAACAAGGTGAGACAAGAGACTTTCCTGCAACCCATTAAAGCATTTTTTGACACTGAAACAGGAGGGATGGTGAGAGGATTGCAGAGTGGGAACAAGGGACAGAGCAGGCTCGCAGGATGGAGCTCATACTGAGGATGTATCCTTTACTTTGCACGGTAGAATTTGGTATTTTAAGTTGCATTCACCAGTAAATCCATGGCTTAAAGGCCAGATCGCGTGACTGCCTTCCTGCTGCAGACTAAAAAGCCACTGCCTATTGCGGATGACTGAAACCACAACTTTTAAAGAAGCGACTCTCGTCATCTTCTTCCCACTGAATCATTTCCTGTCCAGCTCATCTATACGTACAGTGGCTCATTGGAACTGCTTTTCCTGGCTTCTCTTTCTTACACGAACTGCACGGAGGAACAGTGTAACACCACATTTGCCCTCACTAATGTGTAAGCATTTTCTTGATGTTAAGGAACAACGCTTATTGCAAGAATGCTTAAATTCCTTGATAAAGAGGAAGAAAACAGGCCCATAGCCTCCTACAATATCCCATTCATTTGGAGCAAGCTGGCTCCACTGGATGAGACATGTGATCTTAGAAAACGGTGAGCATGTGAGTCAGTAATCTGCCCTCCAGAGCAGCCTCAGGGGTGGATATCCAATGGTCCTTCAGTCAGCCGACACGGCACAGTGACTCATTTACACGTCGTTGTGATATCGCATCGCATCGCCGGGCCTTTTACTGTACGAAGAGCTTCAGAAAACGCTTCAAATCACTTGTTTATTCTCAAATGGTTTGTCTTCAATCCATATCTGTCTTTTGTCTTTTATTTGTTGGCTTTTATTTGATTTTTGTCTGACCCAGAATGCTGAAGAAAATAAATTCAGGAGAAAGATGTCTTCAATAGGCTACTCACGGTGTTGTTTTGTTACTGTGGGAAACCAAACGTACGTGCAGTATACTGTAAGAAGTTAGTTCTGCTTTTATGCCACAGGTATGTGGGTCCTTAATGTGATTTATTAGAATAAAACCTTTTGACTTCTGACCTAAAAGTGAGCGAGACATCTGTGTGGTGCATTGTGAGTGCATTTCATTAACAAACATGGCAGGATTTTCACTCTTATCTTACCATTATGCAAACAAAGCTGCTTAAAGTTTTTTTTTTCCCCCCCAACATTAGTGTTCCTCCTGTTTGCTTTGTTTGTTTGCTGAGAACACTCCCTGGTTCAACACAACCTTTCAGTTCCTTGCAGCTGGCTCATTTGGTTTTAAACTGACAAATAGGGGATGTCCAAATATATAAAGTGCGCCCCCCCCTAAGGGGGTGTCGGGGTGGGGGGTGGGTG
>JAVQJF010075685.1:0-58523 GCA_036023855.1 Gadopsis marmoratus
CTTCCTCCGTCCCCCCCCCCCCCCCCCTCGAAGCAGGACAACTTGGAAATGGGTGGGAAATCAGAGGGGCGGGGAAAGCCCAAATGGAATTATAGAGAGCTATCATTTCCTAACTGTTGAGGATTTATACGCCACTGCCAAGGCCAATGGATTGAAGTAATTTCATTTTTCATGCATGGCTTCTGTCCCCATGGAGACCTGAGAGAGAGAGAAAGAGGGAAGGATGCAAGGAAAGGGTAGTAGTAGAGATGAGAGGAGTTGGAAAGGAGGAGGGAGGGCAGAGACAAGGAGAGGGGAGGAGAAAAGGGGGGAGACAGTTTGGCAGTGGGATGTGTAATAATTGCTCGTATTTTCTAATGCGACAGGAGAGTTTGATGGTGTCGGCGTGTGGCAGTCTCTATGCTTTGCCTATAGAGGAAGGCAATGGCGGTACATTGAGAGTTCAACTGAGTTGTTAGCAGGATAGTTATTAGTTTGTTGGTGTTTAACGGGTAGAGTTTCTTTGAAGTAAAAGCAGTCGGGGCCTGCAGCTCGTTAATTATCATAGCTGTCAGCAGTAATTCGCTGAGATATGTGCAGAGCATTCTGACGTTCTCCTCCCCCTATTCCCCAAAGAAAACACACATACAAACAAGCACAAATAGCATTAGTAGGATGTTGTGACAGCTCTCCCTGCATTCTTACAAGGGAGGAGTCTATAGCTGATCACATTTGTTTATTACAAAAGACACACCTCGGCCGCATCTTTTTAGTAGATGATAATGTTGATGCTGATGAAGAGGAGGAGAAGGAAAATAGTGATAATAGCTGTGTGGGTGATGGTGACGGGTTTTTATTCCACCAGTAGGAAATCTCAGGATGACACCTGTCTAATACTCTATGTCCGTCCCTTGTCCTTGTTAGTTGTTCCAGCTATTTTCTCAGAAGGGCAGAATTCCTGGTGTGTCAAAAGTGTGGCTAAATTGGTTCCTCAAGTGGTGAAAGATGGAGACAACTTTGGACAGTCTTACTCTTCGGGTACACTCAGCCTATCCACTGAAACACTCATTGATTAGAAAAAAAGGATTGTTCAGTCCTGTGTGTGTGCATTTTTGTCAGTTTGTGTGTGTACAGTATGTGCCCTCATCTTGATACACCGGCTGATGTTCGAGGGTTGTCATGTACTTAAAGGAAAGAGATGGGAGGTTTGGACTCTATTTGGCCACTAAATTGAAAATCTCCTCCCAAATGAGTCCCAATTTCACAGCACTTCAGTCCAAATCACAGGCCTAGCGGTGCACTTAATGCACCTATTAGCTGTCTGTCTGGCAAGGAAATACATGCCTGTTTCTTAAAGAACATTCTGCTTCCTATCTCCCACTGTTAGCAACTAATTCTCTTCTCCTGTGCACCCCTAAGGTTTTAGATCACATTCTCTTCTGGCCGATTTTTGCCTCCTCAAAATGTGGTTGTCTGATGTTGCTTCCCTAATTACTCAACAATTGCAACCTCATATTTTCACTTTCCTATCTAATTGTCATTTTTTTGTTCACAACCTATCTGTAAACCCAGCTTGGCTCCAGAAAATCTTAATAAATCCCTGTCAAAGTTACCAGTAAATATATGTTGATTTAATTTCTCCCTTCCTGAAATATTGAATTAAAATTTCTCTTTTAAAGCTGTCCAATTCTGCCAAACAGAATGCATAGCACTCCCTGCGGCAGCACTAATGGAATCCTTGAATATGTGGAAGCTACAAATGCCAGTGATGAATATATGTGTGTGTGTGTGTGTGTGCAAGAGTGTCTGTCCTGGGTGTGTTTGTGTCTGTGCACATTTTCAGTGAATAATATGCAATATCAGGTTTCTGAGATTGTGTAAGGACAAAATCATTAAACTCCAGGGCTGTATATCACAAACTGGTCCTTGAATAATAAACACCCACCAGCACATGTTGCACCAATAGATGTCTGTTGACCATGGCAACCATGTGTTTGAGTTTCGTCTCCTCAGGGTGAGAGAGGAATAGAGACAGGAGGTAAATGTTGTGTGGCTCGGTGAAACACAGTATGAGACACAAACAAACGCTTGATTGATTGAGTGTTCCTCTTTGTTTGTTGTGATGCAGATTCGTTCAGACCAGGATAAGGACATCTCAATCCGATACAGCATAACTGGGATGGGAGCAGATCAACCGCCCAATGAGGTGTTCAATATCGACCCCGTGCTTGGAAAGATGTTCGTCACCAAACCTCTTGATCGAGAACGTCGCTCTTCTTACCATGTGAGTGTGTGTTTGTGTTTGTGTGTGTGTGTGTCTCTCTCTCTCTCACACACACACATAACTCGTTGTACCTTTGAAAAGAAACCCATGAACATAATTATACAGCCATTGAACCCTTTGACACACAAATCTCTATGCCACGTTAACATTAACAGCTCTAAATCATAATCAGTGTAGTTCTGCATTTAAAAAAAATGACCTCTTATGAGAAAATGAGTCATATAATACAACTCACAGATAATTACAAGAAAATAAATGTGTGTTTTTATGTATATTCATTTATACATTCAGGTTATATATATCTTTCCTTGTAATTATCGGTCTGTCAGTTATATTAATATACTGTATGTTTGTGCCATTTTATATGAACGGAAGCTTTCAGTTACACATTAAAAGCAAATCAGTTTAAACACGTAACATCTAAAAGGGCTCAGAATCATTTTTTTTTTCAGTGTATAAGACCATAGTTGGAGAGCTCCCAGTATTAATGCTAGAATAGCATAAACGCTGAACAACTAACCAACCTCTCTCCACAGTTCAAATTGCAACACCTCTAAAGCTGACCAGTTAACACACCATATATTGTTTTTTTTAACCTTTACATAAACAGTCATTTAAAAGCGTCCTTGTGCCCATTGCAGCACGCATGGACATCTTTGTTTTGTCCATGCTATGCTAGTCAGATTTTTTGCCTAAATATCAACACCTACTTTGGCGCTTCCTCATTTTGAATTAAACTTCCAACCATGCCTCTCCTCTCACCTTTGTGCTGTACATACAGGTCAAGTCAAAGTTAAATTATTGCTGTATTGCCGCTTACGCTAGTCTTTCCGTTTGTCCTCCTGCTGCCGTGAAAAGAGAGCCCCAAGACTTTGATGTAGTGAGCAACCACCGGGTTCATCACTTTAAGTTTCTGTCTCTGTACCTGCCACTGTACTTATATTTATACGGGAATCTAGTCTGACGTACAGTCCTGGTGAGCTGGCAAGCGCAGCCTTTTAGTGGGAGCTGAGCAGATTTATACCCAGGAGAAACTCCAATCAATGAGGTGATTAGTTAAGAAAGGTGTAGGTTTGCTAAAGGCTGTTGACGTTAAACTCCATATTTGTTGTAGAGGAAAAGTGTTAGTTGGGGTGTCATAGAAGTGCAGGGAGAAACCAAATGAAACACGGTAAAGATGTACATGTAAACAGATGAAGAAAATTGTTCAATTAAAGGCCTCTCTGTTAGAGCAACAGGCATTATATAAAACATGAACATCCTTAGTCCAAGAACTTTACTGAGTAACATCAACCTGAAAGTTACAACACACACAAAGTTAGAATTTGATTTTTGTGCTCCATTTGTTTACTTCATATTTCATGCAAGGACAGAAAAAAGTCTAATTCTTTTTTTATTTTTTTCAAAAGAATGAGAACCCTGAAATTCAAAACCAGCCATGCAACAAGATGCATTCTTATGAGGAAAGAAACCTTGGAGCTTCTGGGTCTGCTGTTATCGCTCTCAGGATGCTGCCTCTTTGCCAAACGCAGAGCACTGCCCTGTACGGTCTGTTTTCTCCCCCTGCCTTTCAAGATAATAACTTTAATGTGGACCCAGAATTACATTTTGCCTTCTTTAAACATGGCGGTAATCTCTGACTCCTGCCGTTATTGAATTAGGGTGTGGGTGCATGTGGGATGGAGGGATGAAGGTGGGCAGAGATAAGGGGCCTGGCTCCTAGTCTGTTACTGCACAGTGAGATGCGAGATGCGATGGCAGCGCACGGATATTGGGTGCAGGACAGATCAGACAATGCAGTGGAAAAAGTAAAGTCAAATTAACCTTGGCGAGACCTGGAGACTACAATTTGATGGAGGTGCAAAGTGGAAGCAGATGGTGGAGCGGAGAGGATGGGCGTCAGTGGAGAGGATCTTCACCTCTCTGAGGAGAACAGTCCAATGGAGAATGCTATTTATTCTGTTTCCTGCCAAAATGAGCCTGGAGGCTTTTTCACTTATCTGACTCTCATGCAGTGGCCAGGTAGCACTTTTCACATCAGGCATGGAAAGAGTACCATTCTCTCAATTCTCCATACATGACAAAAAAAACCAACAAAAAATCTCATGTTACTATTTTTTATCTTTCTTCTCTATCTGTTTCTAACATGTCACTTTCCCACAGCCCCCTTTTCCTTTCCTCTTCCTTTAGATGAATATCCCTAACATCAAACAGGGTGGAAGGTCCTTTGCCTGAAATTGATTTGACATTTGACATTTGAACAGAATAAATATTTACCAGCCTCTGTTGTTAAGTGCAGCATGTAGATAGTATCTGAATTCGGTTTTTCTTTTCCTTCACATGATATAAACTAAACATCCCCGGTGCTTCCAGCTGACAGGAATATCACTGAATAAGTCATGTACAGGGATATAAACATTCCCAGGTAAGGTGAAGTAAATCAAAACAGCTTTAGAGAGAAGCGAGGAGTTCATTTTGAAATGCCACCTCAGTCGTCAGTTGACCTTCATGTATGGAGTGGAAGAAAACAACAAACCACAAGCATTTATTTAATCCCAACGTCTCCATGATAATTCACCTATTTTCTCGGCTCTCGTTTTCATTCCTTCAATTCTGGGGAGGGTGTTTCCTCCGGACTTCATAAAAGAGAAAGCAGTCAGGACACATTTTACAGCATGTATTGATTCCAGTAATAACTTCAGGTCCAAACTTTGTGAGAAATCCTGGTGGACTGACTGTGTTTGTGGAGTCGGAGGGAAGTGAAGAGATTTCAGGACTCCCTTTCATACATAACAAGACAGAAAGTTGGCCTGGGATCCAACACAGCGATCCTGAAACACACCTTGTCATTAAAACAGAGTCAGCTTCCAATAAAATAAGATGTTTCTTGTTTTAGTTGCTGCTGAGATAAAAAACACTTCTGGCAACTAAGTGTAAAAGAGATAAGAAGTCTGGAGAAAGTACATGATCAGAAAGGCAATTTCTCTGGGAGAAAAATATCCAGAATTTTGCTTCTGACCCTTTTTAATAATGTTGTGTAGGTTTAGGAAATCTTGTTTGAAACTTTTATACTGTATAATTCAATAAAGCAGATTTTATCAGCCTGTGTATTCATGAGCAGGGTTGAATGCCAAATTCAGAAAACAGTGCAGAAGTGTTTTTCTGTTTGGCTTCTGAAGTGCTGTGAAAAAGTCACCTTGAAGGTTTAAAAAAACCGCCCGCTTTCAGTTTGTTGGTGTTTTATTTATGTTGTTTCTCCCTTTCTCTTGTCCACTCCTGTGAGTGGAGACAGTTATGAATACACTGAAAGGATGAGGGCGTCTATCCCAGGAGTGATATAAAGAAGTGATATTCAAATATGCCAACAACTATTAAAATGCAGACAAAAACAGTAGTAGCTGTAGACGAAGGGTGTTGGTTTGGGTTCAGAAGTTGGGGGAGAAGAAATTCTGTTAATTTATGTTTACAATTTGAACCATTAACATTAACCCAGCAAGTAACAAATTATAATGAAGCTGGTCTTTATGCAGTTTTTAAGTCTAACAAAAGAATAAGAAATGTGACTTACATTTCTGTATTGTTAAATCTGAAATTGATCATGTCAAAAATAGGATTTTGAAAAGTAAGGGGGGCATGTCTCCCCCCGCCCCCATCCTCAGTGGAAATTGCACCTTACACCAGGTGAATAGATTAATGTAGATGTGTTGTTAAATGGACAGGCCCTTGGTCATTCCATAAGAAATAATTAATTTCATCAAACACCAAATGTTTACCTAAATATTATTCTCAATAAAACCAAAGCAAGCACTCATCGCAGACACATCATATATTATTTACGATTTCACTACTTCCTGGGTGTATTCTAACGTCATTCCTTGTGTTTCCCAGTTGCGAGCCCATGCTGTGGACATGAATGGGAACCAGGTTGAGAATCCTATCGATCTGTACATCTTCGTCATCGACATGAATGACAACAGACCCGAGTTCAAAAACCAGGTCTACAATGGCTCCGTGGATGAAGGCTCTAAACCAGGTGATGGAGCATGGATGGGTGGTTGGACTAAACAAAAAAGTAAAGTGTGAAGCAGGGGCAATTACAGGAGAGAAGAATTTCTTAAAAAGGAAATGTGTGGAGGGGTTAGGTGTTTGGATATGGCTGGAACGGAGGAAGAGCGACAAGCATATCAGGAGAGATTGGAGTCGTTAAGAGTATGACTACACCAGGGAATCTTTGACGCAACAGAGAATTTTCCATTTTCCTTGATTTAGCAGACAGGCGGAGAATCTGTCTCCTACAGTGGCTTTTCATTTACCCGGCTGCAGCAGTGGCCATAAACCAAAGTGGGTGCTCAGGCTGGAGAGGAGATTGAGGATTAAATGTACCACGCTGCGGTCATTTTATGTCTAACCTCAGAGCGGAAGAATCACGGAGACGAGCTCGCCGTGTGCATACGTGTGTGTGAGTGTGTGCGGCTGATGAGCCAGAGTTTATTGCACCAGCAGTGATCTCAAGAGGTGTCCGGGTGCTTTTGTTTCTTTCTTTCTTTTTCCGTTCTTCCGCGCTCCCCGTGCCCTCTCTGTCTCCTCCCCCCTCAGCCTTGCCCCACGCAGCAGACAAGTCTCTGTGTTGCGTGCATGACATTCAGCTGAACAATAATCATAAAATAAAAAAAAAGACAGTTTTAGAATTTAGAGCTCTAGTGGTTTCAATGGAAGGCCAATTACAGACTTGAATTATTTTGCAAATTAAAGAGTCATTATGGGGACCTAATCCTGTCGGGCACAGTTTAGAACGCCCGTGCTAAGGGTCCACATTAAACCCCCTAAGAGTGCAGCTTAATGAAATTACCCCGGCGATGTGTGACACATTGTGATTCTTCATCTCCTTCTCTCCATCCCTCCATCTCTACAAAAAAGTGATGGGTGGAGCTGTGATAGTCACCCCACCTGGAATCAAACCAAAAATGGAGTCTGCCCTCTGTTTCTCTCTTTTCCTCTCCCTCATTCGTCCTGCTGGCTTTTTTTATTTTTTATTTTTTTTGTCTCCTCGTCTCGCTGAGAGGCCTTTAGAGTGCTCCCTCTGGCCGAGTCATTGACAAATGTTGCTTTGAAATGTAATGAAGTTTGAAATGGGAGCTGCGGTTACAATTATCCTTGGACAGGGGCTGTCACTGGAATGATATCACTATCTCTGGCAATTAGAATTGGCTGCGAGAGAGGGAGAACAAGAGGGAGAGAGAGATGGAGAGATTGGGTGACAGGCAGTGATCCCACCGAGTTATACGAGCGTGTGGAGGCAGCAAACAAGTGGTGCATTCATGGAAGGATAGACAGGCATATCCTCTCCAAGAGAACTGTGTCTGCATATTCTACATGTCTGTGCTTACTTGTGCTTGTAGTGAGTGAGTATTATTTACAGAATATGTTTCTAACAATTCAAAATGTATGTAAGCAAGCGTTATCAAACATCTAGATGGTTTATTAGCGTACTTTCACGTAACAGCAATGCATAGTAATCAATATCAGAATAATACGATTAAGGCTTGGCAATATCTGTATTCAAAATGTACTTACCCTGACATACAGGGATTTACAAAAGCCTTCCACTTTGGTCAGTTAAAAAGAAGTGGTATGCAGCCTGTTCATTGTATCCAGGAAATGCAAAAATATCACCTGTTATATCAACTATAACAAGTGTCCAACATTTCTCTGCTTGCATTAATCTGTAAAGATCAATTAGCATTACAGCAAGAGTTATCAAAGTGTTACAGAACATCCAAGTGGTTTAATTGCCATGTTTATGTAACACCCGAACCAATATCAGTGTGATTATTACCAATACTGTATCTGTCATTAAAATCTGTTAGCAGGATGGTTGATTAAGTGTGAATTTCCCTTCATTTTCAAGATTCTCTTATGTCAGTTGCTTGTTTTCCTTCTTCGTGGTAAAGCCATTGAAATGTTTTTCTGTGACACGTTGAAACATAGTCTAACAGTAGCATAAAGACAGATGAGTCGTGAAGTCGGCAAACTGATTTAGTAATGTCAGTTACCCAACAATCCCTAATTGATTTTGTTCTGCTTTTTATTGCTTGCTGTTATTAAATGTCATTCTAATACGTTTCTTTGCCTATGCAAAGCACTTTGAATTGCTTCTGCGTTTGAATTGTGCTATATAAATAAAGCTGCCTTGCCTGAACTTAGCTAACATTAACCACCATAAACTACTGGTCATACCAGACCAAGTAAGGCTGTAGCAGCAAAACCTCTGAGCGTATTGACTTGAGTGTGTTTTTGTTGGAAAAATAATGTCTGTTCATGTAAATGCTTTAGCAACAGTGAAAGTGAAATTTCCTGATTATTGATTCCAATCTTGGTGTTGAGTAAAGATTTTTCTAACGGTTTTACTGCTTATGAACTCAGCTCGTCTTTTCTGAAAGGGGCATTGTGTTATTTCGTTTTCAAAAGTTTGGTCTTGGTCTTGCTTTAACACAAATTTAAGGCTAAAATAAGTCTGATCATACGCATTTTAATGGGAATTGCAGTAAAGACTTACGTTTCATTTTCTGTTGCATCATCTTTCGGTGTTGGACATATATGCTGACGAATGTTCTTTCCTTCATCAGGAACGTATGTGATGCACCTGTCAGCGTTCGACGCTGATGACAACACCACAGCTAACGGAATGGTGCGCTATCGGATCCTGTCCCAGACGCCGCACAGCCCCATCCCCAACATGTTCACCATCAATAGTGAGACTGGAGATATTGTGACTGTGGCACCTGGTCTTGATCGAGAGGTTGGTCTTCTTCATCCAAAAGCATTTTACGAAAACAAAGGGATAAAACCATATAAAATTAAGCAAAAACAATCAATTCACAAATAAGGATTGTACAATGCTTTTAGTGATTAAAATCACTCGAGAATGATGATACATCTTTATCTTTGTTTATGGCGCACAGTTCCTAACAGCATTGTTTACTCTGATGACACACACAGATGCACCTTACAAATCTTTTCCAGCCATGTGTCACCACACACGCATCTTTTTTTCTTTTTCTTTTTAGAGTAAATTGCCTTCTTCTTGCGGTCACCTTGTTTATGGGGCTATAAAAGTTGTGACAAGATCCAAATGTGTTTATTCTCGCGACATGGATGTGCCAGTGACAACTCTGCAAAGAAATCTCAGAGACAGATCATCCTCCCAAACTGTCACCAGTAACAGACCTATTAACAACACATCACACTGCAGTGGGCTACACACATTGTGTTGGGTGTGAGTGTGTGTTTGTGTGGTGAAGGAAATATCTGAGATAGAATGCCCTTGACACCTGTCAGACAAACACAAAAGCCCATATAATCACATCTACACTCGATAAAACGCTGGCAATTGAGGGGGGGGAGTGGAAACTGAAGGGAGCAACAGAACAAAAACAGAGCCGGGCAGACGGGGGTATTACGATGAGTTGGGAGGAAGTGAGTGTGAATTTGGCAATGAAGATATGGTGATGGAGACAGAGAAGCAGGATGAGACATGAGGGTGACAGAGGGAGGGAGAGAGAGAGGTATGAGGGGAACATGAACTAAAAATGTCTCGGTGAACTTCTGCTGCTTATTTTTACTCCGTTTTTTTGTATACTGCTAATCCAACTAGTCACCCACAGCGTAGGATTAAACTCCTACCCTCACTACACACACACACACACACACACACACAAAAACATGTTTGTATTACTATACTTGGGAAGACCCATACTGACATAAAGGATTCCTGACTCTTTTTTTTTAAACTTATATTTATCCAGGGCAATATCACTGAGAGCTCTCTTTTTCAGGAGCACCCTGCTTGCAGTCACTGCAATAGATGGGTTGGTGCATTAAGTTTGGGTGTCGGGTGTAAATGCAATCTGCAGTTACCTTAGAAAAACATTTGCCCAATAAGTTGTGGAGAATGTTTATTAATAACAGTTGTAAACGCAAAGGTCCATGATCACAGGTCATTAACCTGATAATACGTCCACATTATATGTTAAAACCCAGATGTAAAGAGAAAGAGTGGCTACAAGCCTGCTTCTCTAACGTTTAGGCCCTTAAGCCATCACAACTACATGCTTAACCCCAACCTGGAAGCTAATCTTAACCTAAACCCAATTATAACCTTAACAGTAAAACCAAACTCAAACATCCCTTGGAAGAAATGAGGGCTTTCCAGAAATGTCTCCTTTCTCAACATATAAAACAGAAAGACAGACAAACAGGAGAATGCGCACACACACACTATATGCACAGACATAAACACAAGTATCTATTTTCTGTTCATCTATTTTTCTACAATATTTGTACATACATTTTATGAATACATTCATGTACACACACTTTCTGTATCATACAAATACATACTTCTGTTTCCTGTTCACTATTTTCTCAAAAATAGCAAACAAGAAGCCTCAAACCTTGCAGGAAAAATTATCTGAGTTCATGTACTGTACATAAACTTCACAGGAATATGATACACAGCACACTGCAGTGCTTCCCTGGTCCACTTTTAGTCAGCACTTTGGCCCTTTGAAACTTTGAAAGTTTTTGCATCTCCCGTCCCTTCTTGGGCTGCAGTGTTTAAGGTGTTAGGTGCTGCAAAAAAAGAAAAAAACAACAACACAGGCATCTATTTTTGGTAGCCCTCCTCCCTTGCGCCTCAGCTGCATCCCCTGCTCGTCTCCTCTGTTCTTTACTTTTGAAATGTCTTCTTCCTCTCCTTTATAAACTCCAACACTGATTCTCTTCTTAAGGTTTCCACTGGTCAGCAGTGGACGTTTAAGGGCTTGTTGACAGTAACAGACCTCAGTCCTTTAGGGGAAGCTAGCTATGCTGCGTTGATGTTGCAATGCTGAGAGGTTCAGAGGAGATCTACATAATTACTCCCTTGTCTAATTAGTGAGAGTGTTGGGACAGTCAGGCAAGCACTGCCTCTGAACAAGATATGGAGAAAAAGAGATTTGTGTGTACGCACGGGTGTTAATGAGAGTGTGTGTGTACAAGGTTGGAGTTCAGCATCTCGTCTAACATCAAGATGAGAGGAACTGAGAGGAGCTGTCTCATCCTCCTGATGTGACGTCCTGGCCTAATTGGGATATTTACTCAGTAATTAGCAGGTGAGAGAGACACTGGGAATGTAATTGGGAATCTCAGTGACGAGACACATTACCCAGACAGTCGGCTCCCGGGCTCCATCCTTCCTGCAGCCCATTAACTGCACCCTGGGATAGAAGAAGAGACTGAGGATGTCGGCAAAGAGAGGGAGGAATGGAGAATGGGAAGAGAGCTGGACGGCTAGAAGCACTCAAGTACAAAAATAATAAGAGAACTATATTTCAGCTTCCAGTGAAGTGACATTGTGTCATTTCAAAAGATAAAATAGCATTTATTATTCCCTCATATTATTACTCCATAGATACTCTATTAATCTCTGTCAGTTGGATCATTGTCTCCACATCTGTCCATCAGTGGCACTGAATAAGCAATGTCTGACATACCCATGGGGAGGCTTCACAGTGCAGCCTTCAGATGGTGTGAAGTCTGGATACGTTCCGCTGAGGAGGTTTCAACACAGTCGAATGAAAGACTTCACCCTTGTGAATCTGTGTTTCAAATAAGACCATGGACAGCTACTAGAGAATAGAACACAAGCTCAGCTTTTTTTCCTTTGGGAGTCACAGTCTGTGGTTATAGCTGTAGACTCGAGGAAGAGAACGCTTTTTTTCAGATGAATAATTGCACGCTCTGTGTTTTTTTTTTCTTTCTTCTGTTTCTACCTTTTACAGAAAGTGTCCCAGTATACCATCATTGTGCAGGCCACGGACATGGAGGGCAACCTGAACTTTGGCCTTTCCAACACAGCCACTGCCATCATCACTGTCACGGACATCAACGACAACCCTCCCATGCTGACCTCCAGAACTGTGAGTTGCTGCAAATAAGGGAGTGGGGAAAGGGTAAGAATTCGGAGGAGGGGAAGAAGGTTCGGGTTCAGAGAATAGGGTGGCAATGATGAGTGTGTTGAAGAAAAAGGGATAGAGAAAGCTAGAAAGAGACAGACACTGAAATTAATCCGCCTATAACACTGTGTTATGTTGTTACACAGGAAGATTTACACAAGGACAGTGGAGGGTGGTTATGAAGTGCAAACGGTACTTACTCAATGCAAACACACACATACACACAAGGAAAAACTAATCCATATCATTGACTTTCATCAGCAAGAAAACTAGAGCCAACAAATCGTTAATGATTGTTGTCTTGATATTTAGAGTGATGATTACATTACAGAAGGTCATTAGAAGGTGGTACCTCTCAATGCTGCAAAGTGTTTAGATGTGCAGGTGGAACAGCTGAGGTGGCAGCTGGAGGGGAAAAAATCTGATCCATTTTTTTACATGTTTTTTCATGAAGTTCTCAAAAGTCATTTTTATTTGATGTGGCAGACATGTGGCATTGGTTTAGTGAAGTAAAGATGGTCAAACGTGGAGTCGGTGTGTGCGCATTCTAGTTTCATGTTGCGATGAAAAATCTTTCTTGGGGTCTGTATGGCTTCTGGTGTCAGAATTATTCTGTATGTTTGCTTTCCTATCAGTAGTGATGAGAGCATGGGCCTGTTGGGTAGATAAGGTGCTTAGCTCTGCAACTGCAGGGATAGCGGCTGAAGCGGTATCAGCAGAACGGTAGGCTTGGCTCTTTGAGGTGGTAGCAGAGGAGTTAACACTAGCATTTGCCCTGGGGGCTATTAAGACCCTATGATGATGAGTTAGCGCTGGCGGCAAGCATTTGTCAGCCATAGAGCTCATCAGAGAGCTGCTACATCACACACAGCAGGAAATGTACAAAGAGAGGGCCGAGGAAGAAAGAAGAAATACACACAAAGGAGATGGAGAGCAAAAAGAGAACAAAGCGGGAAGAGGAGCTGATGAGTGGACCACCATGTAGACTCCAAGACGAAAAATGGAGAGAGGAAAAAGTGATGAGAGAATGATGGGGAGAGGAGAAAGAATGAAGGATTATTTGGTCACAGGAGCTATTTTCTACAGCAGCAGTGATAAAGCATAGACATGCCCCGTTGTAAATCAGAGGCCGTTCCTGAGTCGGCATCCGCCTCTGATTTAAGATTCTCTGCTGATGGCAGCGTATTGATGATAGTGGCCAGTAATAGATTCATATTCTCTAACTGTATTCCACCGTGTTT
The DNA here is from genome assembly GCA_036023855.1 of Gadopsis marmoratus. Lineage (NCBI taxonomy): Eukaryota > Metazoa > Chordata > Actinopteri > Centrarchiformes > Percichthyidae > Gadopsis > Gadopsis marmoratus. The sequence goes on from JAVQJF010075685.1 coordinate 13,500, forward strand.
AAGTGCATTTCCATCATCACCACAGTGGGAAGTTAATACTATCATGGATATTGATGATAAACGTTAGTGGAGGATTTGGAGCCACGATGAGCACTTTTGCCCACTCCCTTCATAAATCACCCATTTTAGTGGTGGGATAACATAAAAGCCATTTTGTTGAGAATGCAGGCCATTATGCAAATATTTAGTGTTTGCAATAAACCCCATAGATCTTTCAACGTGTCCCAGAAATATAAAGTTTGGGGAATTTGTCTTTAATGCTGATGATTAATATTTCATCACGCCTATCAGAGGCTGCCCTATTTTTCAAAGTGGGAAAGGGTGGTGTATGTGTACGGATGTGAAGGCTTTGGGTGCTTATTCAGGGCTGCATACATGCGCCGCATTATGATGCACTGTGATGCAGATACATTAGATCAAATGAAAACCTATATTACTCTCTATTGTTTGTTTATGCATACAGTATTGAAACAACTGTATCTCACATGGTATGGGATGTTTTGTAGTATGTGTAGAGAGATCTACAATTGTGCAATCAGGGGTATCTCTGCAGGATTTACTGCAGTGCTTCCTTTGGCCTCCTTCCTTTACCATCCTCACACAAAGGTCCTATGATGAAGTTCCCTGTCATTTCTCCTCTCTCCCCTCTCACCTCCCCTGGCCTCCTTTAGTCTTTGCTCACTGCCAAAATAGTGACAGAAGGGTGAGGGTGTGGGCAAGAGGTGTTTTGTCAAGTGGTGTGAGAAAGCCAACTGCACTCTGTGCCAATCACAATCGGCCTCCCACTCCTTTCCTTTAGTCCAGCTGCTGGGAACAAGATAGAAGTACCATAGAAAGACGGCCATACAACAATTCACTGTTGAAACAAACCCCAATTACTCCACCTACTACCAAAACCAATAAGAGAAAGAGTCTGAGTCCACGCAGTATTCAGGAAATGATTCATTAAAAGAGTGTAAGAAAGAAAACAACCACAAGGAATTTATATTTCTTTGCTTCAAGATGTCAAAGCTCTTTGTCTGGAGTCTTAAGAGATAGAACAATCATCAAAATGAACTGAATATGATAGAGAATTATCATTAAAGTTGACTCTAAAATATAACCTGAATACTATTCAGTGTAGAAATGCTATTTTCTACTTGAAAATGTTCACATAAACTGCATTTCACAACCATTTTTGCTTTATTTTGATATGATGAATGGCATTTAACACTACAATATACAGTATATACCAGAGTTGTAAGGCTTAGCGTTCAAGCAGATAATGAACACTTCACCATTGCAATCTAAAATCACAGATGACCGAATTTAATTTCAGTGATTGGAGTGTACTTACTGCAAAGATCTTTGCACTCATACTTGACCTCATGTATCTCCTAAAGTTGGTATTTACACAGTCTTATAATTTCACAGTTTTTTGCCTTGAACTGTCTGAAATTAATTTGCTATGTGGTTGTGCTGATGACAGAGAGTTTTATGTGTAGGGAATTAAAAAACTGCCATGACATAGACTGCCTATGGGAAAAATAAATAAGATATTTATTACTTGAGCTCTGGATCCCTGATGTAACCCCTCCCTCTCCCCCACCCTATAAAGAGATAATGAGAGAAGAAATCTTAAACTGGGATATTGATAGTAAGAGCTGTGCTGGACCCTTCAAAGTCTGCCATCAGATCTGGTTAACTCTCATCCTTAGTTGTTACTGTGTGCAGAGAAAGAAGATGCTCAAGGGCCCTTAGGGCCTTCTCTGAAGTTTTATTTTATTGAATTGGCATTGGGGAGTCCTTGAACCAAACCACAGTAATAAACTACTGAAGCACACACATACACTCACTCTGACACAAACATACGACAGCCTGCCTACTTATCCAATGCAGGCAGTGCATCAGGACCACCCGGACTTGTCTGTTGTCTTAAGAATGTCATTGAGTCTCTGAACAGCTCTCCTGACGCAGCCCCCTAATCTGCCCGCTGCTGTCAGCTGTTTGCTGGGTGATGCGGGGGTTGCCAGGGAGGGTATTATGGTTTGTTGGAGTGTTTGGTCTGGGGCTTTGCTCTTTGATATCCTACACTCACATAAGCGGCTCAGTGGCTCTTCCACGCCTGTTACCCATGGTGACACGGCGACTGTATGGTGCTACATGCCTGTTGCCTCCAGATGAGGCGAAGACACGCCAACATGCTCACCTTCTGACCCCAAGCGATTGGTTATGAGTTGGTGGCTTGTTCGTGTAGGTGGGGCTGCAGTCAACGTTTGTTTTACAGGATATCGGTGCAGTCGCTGCTGTTGTTGGTTCGTCTTTTTGTGGGATTTATCCCCTGAGCCTGTACAGCTTTGATCCATCCCCACCATAACAGACACATGACACACAGTAGCTCACTCCTCATCAGGCTTATCAGGACAAAGCACATGTGTTTGTACAGCACGGGGACAAATAAAAGCCACTCACATACGCTCAAACTGCTGTTTTAACCCTCCCCACTTCTGTTCATCCATTCTCCCAGCCTCTGTCACTCTGACTTTCAAAAGAATGAAATATTATTGCTCATCAAGGATGGGCACTGGGAATGCAGAAAGACCAGAAAACATTGAAACTGGAACAATGCTCCTGTGTGCATGTGCTTGCTGGTACGCAACTGTCTTTACTGTTGTTTACTACTCAACGGTGGTAAAAGCCAGATCATTAAAGTTACTCTACCTGAAAACCTGAAAAGAGGACTGGCACTATAAAGAAAAATGGAAAACAGAGATAGGCACTCAGTGGCTTTTTGTAGAAATTGCAACACTCAAACTGCTCAATGGATCCCAAAAGACCTCAGCTACAGTCAAAATAAATATATTTTGAAGCAACAGATTACTAGGTAACATTTTACTCCACTTTCTGCAGTTTTCCGGTGAGGTACCAGAGAACCGAGTGGATGTTGTTGTGGCTAATCTGACAGTGATAGATGCTGACCAACCACACTCGCCCAACTGGAACGCCATCTACAGGATCATCAGCGGAGACCCGTCTGGGCATTTCACCATCCGCACGGACCCTGTCACCAACGATGGCATGGTCACCGTGGTGAAGGTAAGATGCCAGTCTATCAGTCTGTGTGCTTTTGTGGCCTTATAGAGGTCAGTGTGGAAGAAACCATGTCATCTCTTTTTCTGTCAGATCCCCTCTGAATTTAAGCACAAGCAATAATAATAGACTGCAGAGTTAAATGTGGACAGGATCAGGTCTTTGCCTTTCATATGCCCCTTTATGTCCAAATGAGAGATTGGAGGCCACAGCGCCCTTCACAAACAGCTCATAGACGCACACACAGACTTAAACACAATGGCTGGCTGTAGCAAATTAGCTATTGATTTCTCAATTACAAAGGCAACAGATTTTATACGCTCATAATGTTCTAGCTGCTGTGGTAAATGACAGCAACAACAAAGCCGTGTCTTGTAACAAACTGTTATGTTAGTGTTCAACCTCTCAGACGAAGGTTGTCCAGAGGATTTTATCCCATGTGGGATGGATTACAGAACATGAACAGAAAACAAAAGCTGTAAACATATTCAGCTCATGGTGTGTGTGTGTGTGTGTGTAAAGTTAGAATGTGTGTGTCTTTAGCAGTTGTATTTCGGTATCCATCCATGAGTAGCTCACTGTTAAGGTGCTTATCATGTTGCATGTGCAGTTGCATGTGTACAAATAACTTGTGTTTTTTCCTCATGTATCTGACTCCTGCAAATCACATCTCGCATCCTACAATAATGTTTAAAAAATAGCAATAACATCTCCCTGTAATTCCCACAGCACCCTGAGCAATGAGCATTGGCATTTTGCTTCTCTTCATTATCTCTAGATGACTGCCTTTTATAATCCATTCCTCTCACTCCCTGATGTAAAATTCAGCAGGCAGCCCGGTAGCCTTAAGCTTCCATAGAGACCCGTGGGAGGTTATCAGGAAATCATAAAATAAGAGACAGGACACCCCCTGGGAAGAAACTAGAAATGGACTGCCTCAACAATAAACAGAGGGTCTTCAGCTCACTCTGGGGAAAGGGAGCCGGAATGGCTCACATCAGACAATGTGCGATGGGTAAAGTCGAGAAAGCCATAAGAAGGCGCTACCTTGGTTTTCCTATTTTTACCAAGGCGTCTCCAATTGCTAGTACAGACACATCGAATCACCCCGACACCCAGGTATGTGGCAAGGGACCCGGTCTCCTCTGTAAACAAGGGCTGAGGTCTTAACCAGAACATGTCACACATTTACACTGCTCTCTTGGGAGTTTATGGGACGCATTCTCATTTTGCCGTACGGTAATAGAGCCAGTAGACAAACAAGCGCGCATAAAAATACACAAACAGAGCCGCTTGGTTCGAATGAGTCATTAAGATATGTAAATCCCAGCTTATGATAAACACGGAAGATGACAGGGGAAAGTGGAGAGGAGGAGAGGAGTGAGGCAAAGACAGATTTTTGAGGTGATAAGACGAGGGGGTGGGAAGTTCAAGTCCGATGGAATTATACCCTCAAATTCTGCTAGAACCCAGTCTCCTAACATATTGAAAAAATGCAACAGAGGAGTGAGGGAACAACAACTTTAGGAGGGGTGGCCTCAAGGCACAGGAGGGAGTCTGACTGACACTGATTAGAGTCTTTTTTTCTATCAATTTCATGACGTAGAAATGTCCCAACTGGATGACTCTATGTCAGCATTGGCCTTGTAAGGTTCAGTGCTGATATAAGGCAGTAGATGGCGTGTTGAGCCATTTTCAACCTTATCTTTCAACATTTTTATGAATGTTTTAAGGAATGTCAATAATAGCACCAGCGTCGATGTGTTTCATCACAGTACAGTCATCTCATTCAGGATACAGCTCAAAAAACACGTTAAAGGGTGTAGTACCTCTTTAAGTAAAAGGAAAAGAGGAGTGAGGGAAGTGATACAGAGGAGATGTATGATGTGATGGCTCATGGGCAAAAGATGGAAGCCATGTTATTGACCTCTCACCCCTCAGGCTTCCCTCAGGGTGTGTGTGTGTGTGAGCGTGTATGTGTGTTTTAGTTAGCCTACAGCTATACTCTAGACCTCCCTGTGCTCTGAATACCACTGGCTGTAGATCAAAGAGCCTGGAGCATGGTTTGCCTGTAAATGGGTTCCCAGTGTGCTATGAGGTCACACACTAGTACACACCCATGTGCTTACATTTACTCATACCCAGGCAAACTGTAACACCACCTAATACACACGCAAGCACATCCACTCCAGTGCCCTTGTCAACCAAGCTAGGATTGATTAGGAATGTGTTTTTATATCAGGGCTGTGTGGCCACACTGTCCACTGATAACACTCAGGCAATACAACATACAGATGTGCTCAAAAGCATTAACATCACTATCAAACACTCCAGACACAAGCCTTTTGGCGGTAATCATCCTCCTCCTACTTAGAAATGTGCCAGAAGTACCTACAAGCAGTGTATTTGTTCTGTTTTCTTTTTTTATTTCCTTGCTTGTTGTTGTTATTTGAACCTGATCATGTAGTCTTCATTAGAAGTGCGTGGAACTGTCACTCTAGCTTAGGCTCAGCCAGCAACAACCCCCCTGTAGAGTACACACACACACACACACACACACACACACACACACACACACACTCAAAAAGCAGAGGCATGACAGCACCCTATGAATAGTGTAAGCCCTGCTGCCTCTTCTTCTTTGTGTGTGTGTGTGTGTCGTTGTTTAGAGAGAATATGGGTCCAATTCATCACGGGACCACTTGACACAGCATCTGTTCATTTATCATGTCCTTCATTAAAAGCAAGGCTGAAAGAGAAATGTTGACAGGGGTTTTAACACTATAATCAGCATAATATTTATAGCACATTCCCCTATGCTTGAATCCTTAGCATATACATACATTTGCTAGTAATGATGTACTACCAATAGTACTAATAGTAATAATAATCACTGACAAGATGAGAAAATGCTTTATTTGCTATTTTGTTTACCTGTAAATCAAGTATGAGGACTGTAGCTTCAAGTAAAGCGTATATTTATTTGTACAATAATAAAGATTCACCAATTTGTCCCACTGAAAAGGTAAGATAAAGTTATAAGTAGAGGAGCACATAATTACAGCCTACAACAATGATAACACTGCCATAAATATCATATTAATATAGTTTATAATGTCCAATTTTTGGTTAAACCCCTTGGTGGGGTTCCACTGGATCATATTAACGGTGTGGTGTTATTGTGTCTACCCACATACGTTAAATTTGTGCAATGTTATAAATGAAAACACGTATATGAAACTGACCAAGTGAAATTCTAACAAAGAAGCACAAATGTACACATTGTAGTCTTCAGATATGACTATGAAGGTTATTGGAGCAACATTGCTAATGTACAAGTAGCTTAATTTGATCCATCCTGCTGGATTTCTTTATACTATCTTTGACTGTTTACCATGAGAAGGGGTGAAGACCAAGAACTGTATGTTTAAACTACTTGAATTCTGTTTAACTTCTCACACAATGCCATTAACATCCTTCCTTCCTTCTTCCAGCCAGTAGACTTTGAGATGAACCGTGCGTTCATGCTGACGGTGGTGGTGTCCAACCAGGCCCACCTTGCCAGTGGCATCCAGTCCTCGCTCCAGTCCACAGCCGGGGTGACTATATCTGTCCAGGACGTCAACGAACCCCCTTACTTCCCAACAAACCCGAAACATATCCGCTTTGAGGAGGGTGTCCCTGCTGGCACCAGCCTGACAACCTTCTCAGCCTCAGATCCCGACCGACTACAGATGCAGCAGACAATCAGGTACTGAGTGAATACGATGGATCAGACTACAGAATGGGAATCTTAATTGGGCTAAGTCTGACATTATAATTACATGCCATTAGTTTGATTCTCTTCTGAAAAATAATTTAGATCTGAATGGATCTCTAGTTCTGTTACATACAGTCAAAAAAGAATTGTGTGATTGAAGTCTGGCTAGCTGCATTGTAAGTACAAGCCTGGCAGAAATCCCTCCATTTGCACTAACAGCATTATAAAAAGCTTCTTGGATAGGTTCCATGTCAGTACCTAAGGGCCAAAGTTCAACAAGGGGACTATATTTTGGCATCACCCATCTCTCAAAGTCTCACTGCGCAAAGTTTATGAGCCAGCACAGCTCTCTGAGTAAGGAGGGTAAGGTTAATAGGGAGCAATAGCCTCTGGGGTAATCAGAAGTGTGTGCGCATTCTATAGGTTTCATGAGCACAGACATGCAGGTGCACACACACACACACACACACACACACACACACACACACACACACAGCGAAGGGAGAGAGAGAGAGAGAGAGAGAGAACAGGAAAGATGGAGGGAGGGGGGAGAATTAAGAGAACAGCTGGCTCGAGCCCAAACACCTGACACAGCATTATGTCCACCTGCAGTGTTCTTTATCTGCGCTAAACCCCTCTGGATGTTAAATGTAAACCAACCTTTAAATGACCAGCAGGCCTTTCCCCAGTCCTGCTGTCAACTTGACAGTAGCAGTGACTGCATTATTGTCTTTCAAACGTAGAGGTTGTCTATTAAGTTCACTTTGCTGTGTATTTATGTTGCAAAGAAACAGCTTTATATTAGGATCACATGTGTTTCCCCTTGTGGTCACATGTAGAATGTCCTTATAGATTGTAGTGAGTGCTGTTGCTGTAATTCAGAAGCAGTTGATAACACGGCTGTTCACTGTGACATTAATTCCACCTCTTTCCAACCCTCAATCTCCAAGAGCCCCCTTCTTTCCCATGTTCTCTGGGGAAAAGATCTAAACAAATTTCCCAGCTAATTTAACAGATAATGAGAGTAAATTGGGTGTACAGTATAATTTTGGAAGATGCCAAAGTCACCAGCTGGGCTCTCTCTCTCGCTGCCTTCTCTGCCTCTCTCTATCTCATCCTCTCGCCCTGTTGAATTCACTTTGACCTCTTTGGTTTCCTAACTGTTTTTACACGACCTGTGCAAGACTGCAGTACTTCTTGAAATTAAGTTAGTCTTTTACAAGCATGCTGGGATGTGTCACGGTTCTCCTTAACACAAACACAAACCAAATCCCCTTCCTCTGCTCTCACCACACGAGGAAGCAGGACTGTAGAGATGGCAAATCCACCACCTCATTCATTTGGATCCATCTGGATAGGATCACTATCAATCCCCCTGCTTTACACCAGTTCCATGAAAGGTATCTACTCTAGACTGTTACACAAGGACTCTAATCACAGCTGTTCCCTCCAGCACTTGAATTCTCATTATTCTGGAGAAATAGGAATTAATGGGCCCATTCCTGCCAATCAGACTTTCTTTTTCCAACTTTCATCCCACAGAACTGATCTCGGTGTGCATACCCCCAAAGCCCATCAATCAAACGGTTAGCTGACACTTCTGTTTGCATGGGGGAGACATTCAGATATGACACCACAATTTGTGCTACATGTAATTTGTGGTGCATGTCTTTGCATATGATAAAGAGCTGTATGTCTTCATAAATGGATGGTTGCGATACATAAAGAGAAGAGACACAAGCAGAAGATTTAGAGGGAGCTGTATAAGTTGACAGTACGGTGGAAAAAGACCTAAGGGACTGTGGAGGGAGGCGGAAGGGAGCTGAGGATGGTGAGCTGTCTCCGGGTCAAGGTTTGAACTTGACAGGTGCTTATCAAAGGAGTGATAGACTGACAGTGTCCTGTTGGGGGTGGAGGAGGAGGTGATGTGAACAGGAGAAGGGCGGGGGGAGAGGGGAAGGAGGAGGCATCATGCATCACCTGTCAGATGCCCGACCAGTAAGGTCAAGACATGAGACTGGAGACACTGGCATAAATGATTACCCAAACCGCCTTGGCTAAGCTTGAGACATGCATTTTTCATCCTCAGGGTCAGGGGTTTGAAAAATAAATGTCATACCTCTCCCTGCTGCTTGCTCCCTGCTCACTAACCTGCCAGGCCTAATCATACATCCAGCTATACTCACACACCAACCAAGTCCCAAATGAGAGAAACCTTCAGGTAGACGAGAGCTCGGGAAAGCATTGCAAATAAGACTCGGGAAGGAAACAGTAAAACTTTCACACAAAATATAACATTTAAACCAGATTTTTTTTTTTTTACTTCCAAAATAGCACTAAAGTAAACAAGAACTGTTTACCTTTCCAAGGAGACCAAAAATTGGCATAGCACTTCATTAAAAAGTTAGCGATGGGGACTGCCAATTGCCCACAGTAATGTTGTTGACAGTTTGGGACTTGTAAACAAAAACACTGGGCGCTTTTACAATCATCATTCTGATGGCCAGAGTAGCCCTTTCGTTTACTGAGTGCTATCAGAATAACTGAAGTAATTGAAAATGACTGTTTATAGCCAACCACATTCTGCCCTTAACTTATCTGGGGGTTTCCGTTAGAACAGAACTAATAATGCAGTGGGTTGTCTATTCAATGTGTTGGAAATTAGCTTGGCTGCAAAGACTTCATTTGCTTCATATAAGGTCTATTACTGCACTGAGGGCTGTTTAGGAGACTTAATTAAAGTGTGGTGGTGGACAGAGGACTCTGCTTTGTGAACAAACCTTTGTATTATGACTTTAATCATCACAGAGCACACAGCCACTTGTACTATCATGTAGTATGGCCAGGAAAGAATTGGTTCTGGTGGTATTTTACAGCCCATTATGGAGGAAAAACTCTTGCACCCACTCTCTTGGTTTCGCATTTACAGGGTCAGTTTATCCAAATTAGAAAAAGGTTCGGCATTTTGGGAAGTGCAGTTATGTACTTTTTTGCCAAGTGTTAGATGAGAAGATGCACTCTCATGTCTATATGCTAAATATGAAGCTGGAGCCAGTAGACATTTATTTAATTTGTACACAATCATGTGTAAAAATTGCAATATGTGGTTTTACAAGGACTTGCGTGCTGAGGCCAGTGACTTCCTGGAGTCTTGTCATAACTGTGCGGTTGCCAGGCAATTGAATCCAGAACTCCAGACTTTAGTTTGAGTAGGGATTAAACAAACCACGTATGTTGTGTTAATTCGTGACCTTTAGAGGTGCTGGCAGGCAGATTTTTTAAACTTTGGACAGAGCCATGCTAGCTGTTTGCCCTGCTCCCCATCTTAAGACTAGGCTAATCGTCTGCTGTCTCCAGCTCCATATTTAGCTTACATTTATGAGTGGTTTTAATATTCTCATTTTACTGTTGGCAAGAAAGCAATTAAACGTATATCCCAAAATGTCAAACTATTCATTAAAAAAATTCCACAGCATTTTTATTTTCCAAGATCAATGTTCCTGGTATCTGCATGAACTGACCCTTTAATTCCCTCAGCTCAGTAAAAAGTGCACCCGTTTGTCTGCCCTCCACTGGAAAGCCCAGACAGAGAGAGTCAGTTTGGCATAGCAAAGCCAATAGAGATGCAGTTGGACACAGAAGAGCAGTAGGTATCAATTCAGTCTTGATGAGGATATTAAAAGCAGATCATACAGCCATGCTACTTCCGAATGTCACCCTCACTCTCCTCTTAACTAATCCTGATCATTTCCCTCAGTCTTTTATCCCATCCTCCCACTGTGATGGACTCACTGTAGTCCTGGTGGTGATTTCACAGTCTGCCAGTTAGTGGCAGTGGGCTTGTATAGCCTGTGTGAAACCGTCTACGAAGTGTGGGAATGTCATCTTTGTGATCCCCCTCCCCGCACTGTGCTATGCCTGAGATCATGCCCACTGCCTGCTGGGAAAATCCCACCTCCCTCACTGCAGGAGAGAGATTATACTCTCTGTTCAACCCACCCACCCCCTCCCTCCTCACCACTACCCACCCCTCCAGGCTTTCATTCTGCTCCATGTAAGTAGAAATGCACATGAAGCATTTAAAATGAATAAACAGGTGGCCTGTACACTGATAGTAAGAACACTACTATTCAATAAATATGAAAGCAAGGTTGAGGTCAAATCCATTTCAATTTGAATGGATTTAAAAGCTGGATGTGTATGTCACATAATAACATGGCCTTATTGCCCAAACTGACATTCAGTAAATGAAATCAGATTGATGTAGAAACCTGGTTGTGTAAGCACAAGGTGTCACATGTCTACAGATGATGTTTCACAGGTGAAAGTGAGATTGCAGCCAAGAGAGGTAGCAGCTGATGAACTCTGTATCACAAAGGGAATGAGAAGAGGATGAGAAGATACAGACGGGGATAAGAAAATGTATTAATACAAAAGCGCAGCAAGATGAGGTGGGGCTGCACGGGTCGAGAGAGATCAGATAGAATTGAAAGTGTGGAACGAGCTGAAAGCTACAAAAGCCTGAGAAACAAGAACAGTTAGATCAGAGTGAGATTGGGATTCAATCAGAAGATCCCCTGTTCCTTCCTTGCCCTATATCTCAGGGGACTGTCGCCACCTGCTACCACATCCACTTTCCTGTTTGACAATCAGTACCAAGATCCCATCAACCTGTCTCCACCTTATACACAGCTTCCTCATACATACGCACGAATATTTGCAAACATACAAGCACTAAAAACATGCATGTATTTAACTCTGTCAGGCAGTTAAGCCTTCTCCAGCATAAGCTAAAGCTTCCTAGAATATGTGCGTGCAACACACACACACAGGCAGTTGCAGCAGTGCTTAACTAGGGAGGCAATTGACTTCAATGCCTGGTACACAGGAGTGAAAAATGGGGTGAAATTGACTGTAGGCTGCAGGCTCTGGAGGAGACGTCAATGAAGAATTAAACTGTGTGAAGGTCAGGCTGTTGCGATTTTGTGTGTGTGTGTGCAGGCAATCTGCGTACGCACAGACACAAGAGAAAATGCACAATTGCTTGTAAACACTTGGAAACACTAGCACTAACTTCTCCATCGATCTGTCCTTGTGTGTCTTTAGGTATTCAAAGTTGAACGACCCTGCGGACTGGTTGTCCATCAACAGAACCAATGGTCAGATTGTAACCACAGCAATGCTCGACCGGGAGTCTGTCTATGTCAAAAACAATATATATGAAGCCACATTCCTGGCAACAGACAATGGTAAGAGCCTCTTTTAATGTTTTGTCAGTGTGGAAAATCAGTATGTCCTCATGTTATAGCATTGCTGCACTCTTCATTTTACAGCCAAAAGTGAAGTTTAAAATTATGAATGAAATTACAGTTATTCTAACATTAAAAATATGAGTGGACTTACGAGATTTGAGCCATTTCTGTTATGATCATTCAATAGATTTCTCTGTAGTAGTGTTAGTTTTTGAAATCCAGTATTTACGTTACTGGATCACAGAAAAGACAGTTTCTTAGACATCCTCAAAAAACAATCTGATTAAGGTAAGACCGTTACCTTGTACAACAGTATAATAGACACCTAAACTGAGTATGAAGCATCTTAGAAAGCACACTGAAACGTGCTCTAACTCATTTTAAGGCAATTTCATATTTCCTACATCATGTATGTGTCTTATACTCAGGGCTTATGATTGGAGGGCCACCTTTTAAAGCCCCCAAAACCAGCTGTGCACATGTGGGTGAGATGAGAAAATGAGTGCATCGCCTCAAACATAGTCTAAGTGTCCTTTTGCAAGGCACTCGATGTTGATTCCAGTGGAGCTGGATCGAATGCTTGGATAGATGAGAATTGTTGAAAATGATCCGATGAGTAGGTAAATACAGGTTAGAGTGGGAAAATGGCAAAAGTGTTGCCTAATGAAAATGAAGACATTTGTGTGGATTAAGCGGGGATATAAAGACATGGAAGCTCTTCAGCATTCAAGTGCAGTGCAGCTGGGTTAGAGTTAGAGAAAATCCTGGTCACACTCTTGATCCGCTCTTCCTTCTTATCTTCTGTCCATGACTGCCTTCCCCTTCCCTTTCCCACAATGTGGCATATATATTTGTTCTGCCTCAAAGTTGAAACTCAAGTTTAACCGAGCACAAACTCAATCACCACAAACAAATAAGTTCCCTTTTACTCAAGTGGAAGTGAGTGCCTTCTCACAAGTAAAAAGGGGACGCTTTTCTCCTCTCCCAAATTGCCTTATCACTGACGTGCAGTGCACCTTAAGTTGAGCTGGCTTTGAAACATTGGTGTATTTATAGGTGTGAGAATGTGTGAAGAAAGCACTCATTTGAAACACATTTATGTGAGCATAAATCCAGTGTGTGTGTGCATCTGTACATTACTTTTGCGATGATTGACAATGTTAGAAACCATGAAGTGCATCCTGCTGTGCTGATGGGGAGGAAGAGGCAGCAGGATTAGAGGTTGACTGGCTCCTGTTGTTTGGACTTCACAAACGTCTCATTTACTCCCATCTTTTCTTTCCCTGTTATTTCCTGGACTTCTTTCAATATGTTACCTATTTCCCTGAAGGCCCTTTAGAAACTTTTTATTTCTCCGCCTGACCGCTGCAAAGCGCACAGCTTAGACTTCTTAGACATCTTACTGCAAGGTTTAGCTGATATTGGCACTAAAGATGAGAAGGCAGTTCAGGTTCTGCGTGTGTTTGCATGTTTGTGTATCAGTCTGACTATTTGGGTGTTGCTGGAGTGCCAGCCGTCATAATGCGCGAGAGGGATTATGGTAAGAAGTACTATGAGACAGTAAGGATAGTAGGACGGGACATGGAGAGGTGGTGACAACATGGAGAGAAGTACACTTGTATTTTTATGGGCCCCTCCCCCATACATACTCACACAACACACACAATCTGACTGCCTTTTTCGTTGTTTATGTGTTGTGCTCTATGTGCCTTTCAAAGAACATATGGTAGGCTTGCTAAAAGTCTCACCATGCCACCATCTCTGAGCCACCATCAAGAAAAGGAGTTAATACAAATCCTTTTGAGGAATTTACACAAACATAATTATTTATTTAGCTGGTTAAAACCCACATAATTCTCCTATCAGCTGTGGCAAGCTGCTTCCATGTCCCCCATACATGGCTGGGATTAACAAAGCAGCAGAATGGGAGGTGTGTGTGTGTGTGTGTGTGCGTGTTTTTATGAACCACATGTGTTTATGGTAATACTGCACATTAAGTATCAGTGGCAACTGGTGACTCAAATAGGGGAGGACGGGAGGAAAACCACACCAGTGTGATGACCTATGAACTGGCGATAAAGCGATAGATTCAATATTTCATATGGTAGCATGTTAGAAAAGAAATTACAATATGCAAATTGCATTGCAAACTACTGTTTAACACATCACAGTAATATTACATTTTGAAAACACTTGACTCAGAAGCAGTACAGTAGTAGAGAATTGAAAGTGATATTTGGAAATTATCATTGGACCAACATGGTGTAAATATTGTTTTCTTGTTGTTGATTGGTTAGGGAGTGTGTTGTCCATTTGAGCATTATTTTACATGCTTTGGCTAATAACAGATTAGCATGAAATAAAGTACATTAAATTGATTTAGGAGATCCTGCCCTCTGCCCCCCACCACCACTTCACACAGACAGCCCTTTCCCTTTGAAGCATTTAATCAGAATTTCAAAAACAGATTGAGAGAGAGAAAAATGATTTTGAGATTTGGTAATGGTTGCTTTCAACCAATTACTCTCTTTTTTGGGGGGGGGGTGTATTTTGATCTCCCTCTTGCCTTTCAAAAATAGAGGAGGAGCAACCTCTTCTTCCTCTATTCACCAGCCTAAAAAGTGTGAAAGATAAAAGTGTTGGATAACGTTTAAATAGTGACAGTCTAATCAAATGTTCCTCCAAATAGCTTGTAAAAAAGCTTTTATTAAAAGCTTTCTGATTCCGTTGGATAAAAGTAACATTATTATAATGTATAACTTGGTTAACATGGCTTCCTAAAGGTTTATGTAATCATAATACAGGCTATGGTGTAATTTATAGTTACTATAAAGTAATGTGCTGGCAGAATATGAAGAATGCAATTAAGTATTGTTAGATCGAGAACTACAACTAGTTTCATAACTCTACGGTGGCCCTAAAGGTCAAAACACAACATTCCACAAATCACAACCACATTTCAGATTGCATTGCGAACGTTGCATTGCAGGTAGAAGTAGTAGAAACGTCATTTGGTTCGTGGTTGTAAATAGAACTTTAATCCCTAATTCCATTTCCAAAATGGTTGATCCAATCATTGTATAAACTCTGAATTGACTTGGATCGATCGGTCTGTCCCACCCTTTCCAAGCGCCCCCTACTGATATTGTACCGTAACCCACCTTAAGCTGCGATATAAGTGCTGTGCAAGCGTGGCAAAGGTGCTGCTTTCTTGCAGTATGGTGGTACACTTTTGAATGCTACCATTGTACGTTTTTTGGCAGCTGTTTTTCACTATTTTATGTTAATAGTCCAATTCTGACTAAACTAATAAGTGCTAATAATAAATTCAAAAGTGTCACTTGTCTATTTTATTTATTTCCATACTATGGATCCCTAAACCTGGTCTTAACCCAGACTAAAAAATATGAAGACTACTTTTCAGTTGTGTGTTTTATTTCTCAAACTCCAGCTAAAACTCAACGAGAACTCCATTGCCACATCTATAACTGATCACTTGATGAGTAATTTTCAATCAATTGAACTCTATGTCATAATCTACAATATTAATTGTAGTATTCCCAGTTGTCATACAAAGCTCAGACTGTGGGCGGACTCACTTACAGCCCGTCTTTAACTGCGTCTCACTCCTCTTGTGGCAAATGTCTTGCTCTGTTGCCATGTTTAATTGGCAGATCTGTCAGCTTTGCATAAATCTTTGTAAATTACATCCCCCTTATCTCATCCCAGAGATGGGCCCTGGGGTCGCTTGATTCCATCCAATGGCTCATCCAGTGTGGCATGCCGGGGAAATGACTCGTAATTGGAGGCAACTAAGGGTCGTCACCCCTTGACACACACTCAATAAACAGCCCTGAGGTTTATACTGTTTATCGCTCTTCTTCTTTTTTGGGGGGATTTCTGTGTGCCACATTTCATACCACTCATACACATTCATTCATTCTTCTCCCCGCTCCACTATCTCGCTCTCTGATTGTTTAAAGTGTCTATTCTTAACTCCCAATTCTCTATAAATGCTGTCTCTGATGGTCTGTTGCGCTGTTCAATCAATGCAAAGGGCTTCAGGATTGTGTCTGCAGATGAGGGTGTGTGTGTGTCTGTGTGCATCAGCGCATGTTATTACAGTCCAATGCTGACAATATTGTAGTGAACCCGCACCTGCAACGGCTGCCTCCAGTATCATCTGACCAAATTTCTCGAATTGCTATAACAATTCACGGACAGAGTGTAACATTGGTGGAAACTTAAAAAAAAAACTTTAATAGCTGCCTAATTATATGCACATCTGTATGTACAATAAGACTGTTGCTGAAATTACACTGTATGCAGATAGAATTAGCCAATCCAGTGATACAGCCACTGTGTGTTCAACAGATTCCTTAAGGGACTGAAGTCAATTACACCTACAGAGCAATTTGATCACATTTAGTTACAAATTAAACTATTATTTGAAATAAATGCCATAATGACTGCAGGTTTAGTGCAGTGGGTCCACAAATTTAAACCAGGCAATAATGCTCTATTTGGCTGAATCTGACACATTGCCATCACATAATAGTGGAGTTAATGAATGTATATTGTCTCTGTTATTCAGATAAATACATTATTATTATGTGATTGACTGCTAGAGCCTGCAGTGTGGGGAAGTCACAACTGCTTTCATGTGGCTGTATTTGCTCAGGGACCTTGGAGGTTTTCCTAAGGGTCATGGATAATTTAGTTAAGTTTCAATAGTGCTTATCTGTGACCAGGGAGTCATGTTATATGTATGTATGTAAGAAAGCGTGCAGTGGCGACATAATCTTAACGCATAAGCACATAGGCATACAGTATGTGTATTTCCAAGTGTACATGGGTGATGAATAAGAGTGTATGTGAGATTAGAGGACTGTCTGCACCACAATGAGAATGCCCTGTTCACTCACCTTTCAGATATACGTTGTTATTATTGCAGGAACTAGTGCCTTTATCTACGGAATCATGGATAACTCTCCTAGTTCTGTGTAAATACACGCAGACAAGTACTTGTTTGATTGTGTTACAGTCATCATTATTGTACCTAAGCCCTTTCTAGGCTATTGGATGTGCTGTGTCTGCACCTGGATCGACTATGATGGGTTTGATTTGGCTGTAAGGCTGAAAGAGGAGCTGGATACCAAAACTGTCAGAAGTATTTCTGTCAAGGGCAGAAATTCTCCAACTCTACAGCATCCGTACCTCTAACATCCCCATTGTGAATAAACCGTGTTCTTTTCACCCCGTCACGCTTCCTTTTTATCTCTCTTTTTATTCTCTTTCACTCTCTCCCTTCTGTCGGCCTTCAACTCCTGTGCCTCTTCCCTCTCAATCGTCCCTTTCACTGCACACGTCTTGTCATCTTTCCCTCTCGTCATGATATTATTTTTTTCTTTCCTCTTTCCGCTCCCAGGCTCTCCTGCAGCCAGCGGCACAGGCACGCTGCAGATCTATCTGATAGATATTAATGACAACCCCCCAGCGCTCGTACCAAGGGAGTCTCAGATCTGTGAGCGGATAAACAAGAACGTCCACAGTGTCAACATCACTGCAGCAGACGCCGACACAGACCCCAATGCTGGACCCTTCGTCTTCGAGCTGCCCAACTTTCCCACCAGTATCCGACGCAACTGGACGATTTCTCGGATCAGTGGTGAGAACAACAGTACTTGAGAGAACATATACAATATTGAGTCATGATCAGTTCATTACAGAGTGCCACTCTATAAATGCGTAGCAAAACATGTTGTAGGATTAGTCCAGCCATTTGTTACAGATCTTCATCCACTATTTTATATACTATTATAATATCATGAGATGCTTTATTATAAAGCTCTGTTTTTCTCACGTATACTATTCATTACATTATACTAAAAATAATGAAATATGGGAGTAGTACTGGGAAATAATTCAATATTACCCTTAGTCAACTTTAGTGGAATAATATTGTGATGCTATGAACAAAATGCTGTCGTCCAAATTAATTAATCCAAATTTCAAGCAAATTTAATTTAAAACCAACAAGATTTTGTTTTACATGAGTAAAAACACACACCTCAATTATGTGATGCATGACAGTGGGATTTTACATTTGATTTTGTATACAAATCATTAGTTTTATATGAATAAAAGTGGTGATTAGTTACATCTAATACATTTTCTACATCTCTCCTCTCTACAAAGGTGACTACGCTCGTCTAGGGCTGCGGTACCAGGTATACTTAGAGCCGGGGGTGTATGAGGTCCCTATAATTGTGTCGGACTCGGGGAACCCTCCGTTGTCCAACAGGTCGGTCATCAAAGTGAAGGTGTGTCCCTGCGATGAAAACAATGACTGCACCACTCTCGGGGCCGTGGCAGCCGCTGGCCTGGGAACTGGAGCCATCATCTCCATCCTCATCTGCATCATCATACTGCTCAGTGAGTATCAGCTGTTCACATCTCATTAACCCACTGACACCTCACTACTCTCAGACATGTCCTACACCTGTACACATACATACAATGCATAAAGTTAACGCGGCCTGTGACTGGCTTTGATTTGTCTTTAAGTGAAGAAAGTACAGTTCAAGGTGCAGTCATTAAATGTTTACCAGGCTGTACTACAACAACATGAACAATAGTCTGTATAATGGATTAATGCTTCGACTGCTGGAATCCTCTCCAGCATCTCTTGACAAGAAGGTTTTTGTCTTCTTTCCCTGTGAGGGTAAATATCTGCTACTATCTGTCTTGCCAGTGATTCATGCCGCTGGTTTACTTTGTTGCTCAGGGTAGCATAGTTCATAAATATAGACAAGTCCTATAGGCACATTCAAGTAGATCCCATCAAGTTTTGAAAGTTCTCTCTCTAGAAAGACAAACAACACACATGGAAGGTACATAAAAGACAGCAGAGGTACAATAGTAAAGTTCAATAATACCAAAAAATTACACAATGCTAAAAGGAAAAGACAGACAGGAGGAGGAGTAGGGAAGATGGCGTCAGACAACAACTAAGAGAGTGCTGTGAAATTTAGTTAGCATGCTGATTTTAGCATTTTAGGGTAAAGTATTTCCTGAGTGTCTGTTTTGCTGATTATTGCAGTGTAAACCAAAATGTTTATCATGTTCCTGTGTGTGTCGCTGCAGGCATGGTGCTGTTGTTTGTGGTGTGGATCAAGCGCAGAGAGAAGGAGAGGCAGACCAAGCAGCTGCTTATTGACCCTGAAGATGATGTCAGAGACAACATCCTCAAATATGATGAAGAGGGAGGAGGAGAAGAGGACCAGGTGAGATCCTGAGAGATGTACCCCCATACACGCATGCTTTCTATGTTCACCCCCGCCCCCCCGTGCCTACTTACACCTGTATGCCCCTGTGGCTGTGTAGGACTACGACCTGAGCCAGCTTCAGCAGCCTGACTCCTTGGAGCACATCATCAGCAAGCCGCCCGGTGTCCGCAGGGTGGATGAACGTCCCATCATCCCCGAGTCCCAGTACCCAATCAGACCTGTCGTGCCCCACCCTGGAGACATCGGGGACTTCATCCACGAGGTGAATCTAGACTCACACAATGGACACGCACGTTGCATCTAGCATGCAAAAGAGCTCAGCCGTCATTAGATTGTTTCCCCGACAGTGTTCTGGCCTCTCACTATCACTTTCCATCGATCTGACATTTAATGTGATTACACATTTCTGGATGCTGTTCAATATGTAAACTCCACTTTGGTGATGGAAACAGCGTAGAGTTTTGTTTTACTTTACAGCTGCTCTCACCGTGCCAGCTTTATTCATGCACACACACACAAGCACTGCCACACACACAACTCAGGCGTTGGGACACTGATGTGAGAAAATGCTGATTGACAGACTCATGACAACATGTTCACACTCGAGAGGTGTTGGCAGCTGTTCAGCTTTGAGCCATCCAGCTTTGACTGACTCTCTCTCTCTCTCTCTCTCTCTCTCTCTCTCTCACACACACACACACACGTTATACCTGATCTCGTTCCAGCAGTCTGGTAAAACACAAACACAGCAAACACATGGTGTTCCTGCCACGCACTGCACCCCTGGGGTTGAGGCTTTTTAGGTTTCTATCCGCAGCATCTCTCAATATTCCGGTGAAGTGGATGAAGTCCATTCTCTTCACCTGCCTAACCTTCAGGTCAATGGCTCTCATTTGTCATTCTGAGAAGCAAGTGCAGGTTTGAGCACCGAAGGAAGACGAGACCAGACCTCTTCACATCTTATACATGAAACATTAACAAAATATTGATGAATAGGGTTTGATCACACGTTGCTAATTCACATTCAGAAACAAGAACTGGCCAATGCATCCTGCTATATATGTATTTGTATACATGCAACACCCTAATATATGCAGGCACAGTGACTCTTGATGTGTTAAAAGGAAGGTTTTGTGCTGAAAAGTACACGTAGTACAGAATTAATTTTTAATAATTTAAATTTTTTGTTGTGTGCCCTATCTCCATTTCTTCTGCTGTAGACAGGTCTCTTGAAAAAGAGATCCTGATCTCAATGAGATTAAATAAAGTTTATATTAACTTAGGAAACTTGCAACTATTTTTGCTGCACATTTTCATAAAGAAACTAAACTACTAAACTAAACAACTAAACTGCATTATCCATATTTTAAGTAGGTAGTTTGTACTATTTATCTGAAATTTACCAATAGTAGATTATTGAATATTACATTTTTCAACTCAAGTACTGTGATTAGATTAAACTACCCAGCAGTATACAAAGTAAAAATAAAATGAACTCCACTTTGACCAGCTGCAGCAAAATGCTGATAATATTAAAGTGATATCAAATATACAATAGTATAATACTCTGACAGGGACAGTTCTTCACCAGGAGTACAAGGGAGACATAAAGGTCAGTTTAGCGGTCTTGGTGCTCAGCCTGTGAAAACAGTTGTCTTCTACGGCTCTAAGACTGTAATCCTGATGATGTCACGGTGATGTCATCAGGGGGTTTCTGGACCTGGGCTCATACACTACAAACCTGTAACAAAAAGTGGGTTACAAACTAGGGAAACTGAGTTTGAACCACATGGGCATTTATCAGAAAGGGAGGGTGTAATGATAAGATGTTTTGCATCATGGGAAATGTAGGAACCGGCATTTTTAGAGCTTGAAAGACACTCGCAACTTCAATCAGGAAATCTCAAGTTTTTTCCCTCTCCATTTTTAAATCGGACTCTTACAGAAATAATGGAGTTGACTTCCAACAGCTTGTTGCTGTTCCATCCCTGTTGGCGCTGGCATGCGAGTAGTGACCACCTTTCCTCCTTTTTGTCCTGTTTAGGGTCTGAGAGCAGCAGACAATGACCCCACAGCTCCTCCGTATGACTCCCTGCTGGTGTTCGACTATGAGGGCAGTGGCTCTACCGCCGGCTCTGTCAGCTCCCTTAACTCCTCCAGCACGGGGGACCAGGACTACGACTACCTCAACGACTGGGGGCCCCGCTTCAAGAAGCTGGCCGACATGTACGGAGGAGGGGATGATGATTAAATCTGCCCAGTCACACATTTGCGTGCGCGCGCGCGCGCGCACACACACACACACACACACACACACACACACACACACACACACACCCTTGTCCCGTCAGCTGGCCTGCCATGCTCTGTCCCTCTAACACTTGGTACTATTACACCCTTATTGAACACACGTTAACAATGACATGTTCTCACTGACCAACCAACCAACCAATCAAATTACCCACCAGAGGACCGGTTTCAGGTGCTCTCCTCAGCCGTCTCCTCCTCTAAGCCTGTCTAAGACTGAAACAGAAGCTCTGAATTGCAGGCTTCTCATAGTTTGTATTTTCAAACTCTTCTGCTTTTGTTTCATTTTAGGTTTTATGCTAGGTATAGGTTTTTGTTTTTAGTAGTCAGATTTTGTTTTCCCTTTAGTTTGTGTAGCTTTTTTTTTTTGTCCCCTCCTTCAATTTGAGCCGTTCTCTGTTCCTGAGGGTTTTCGGTTTTGACTTTTCCCTCGCTGTCAGCCCCCGCCTGCATCTCTACAGAAGCTTTAGGTTGAGCTGCTTGCTTTGTCTGAGGGGAACAAAAGGAATAAAAGAGAACACAGTTATGAAAGTCTTTCTTGCACAGAGGGCCCTGGTTTATTCTTTCTTGAACTTGAATTACTTAGAACAGAAGCACTGTTGTTTAAAAAGTGCCTTCAGTGGTGCATATTTTAGCAGACTCCCGCTAACTCAGGATTGGTTGCCATTTTCTGGGCTTACATATATATGACCCCTGACCCTTTAACTCAGACCTTCCTTGTCATTTCTGTCATCCTGCAGGGCTGTGGTAGCTGCAGGAGGTGTCAGTGCTGGTTTCAGAGGAGCATTGACTGGCTTACGAGGGCGCTGTTTGTAGACGTACTGTACATAGGCCTACAGTGTGTAAGTTATGGACAAATCATAAACTTTTCAAGTCACGCATATCTGTGCTCCTAGATCACAGCCAACGTGAATGTGATTACTGAAATCACAGAAGTACTTTAGGGGACTGTCTTAGTAGAAATGCATTGCGTGTCTTTGTTTATTGTGGCTTCAATAGCAGCTGTGTTTGTTTTGAGCTCTCAGTATTTGCACCTAAAAGGCTTGTTACTACATTCTGAAGATTCAGTTAATCAGTGTGTTACTGTATATGAGGTACAGTACATATGAGAGTTATTTAAGGAGACTTTGCCACTAAGATCATTTGAGATTAGCATGTTTATCCCGTCACCCAGAGGTAATTAACATGGCGCCAGTTATTGTGTGGCAAATGTGGCAATGGAAACTATATAAACTGTACAAACATGACGAAAAATGAAATGCAGGATTACTTCAAATAGCTCGGATAGCGTTACATACAGAGTTCTGAGCTTATATGAGCACCCTTTCTTTCTCTGTTTATTTGTTTTTTCTTTTGCTGATCCACTGTTGTTTCTCAGCAAACTTTTAATATACAAACTTTGGTGCTGGTCCCTGTCACAGAAACTGAGGGGATGGAGCCTCAGCCAGGGATTTAGCGCCTTCACAATCTGTCTCTCTTCAGGCAGCATTAAATTCATCTGAAATTTTTCTCCTGAAATTTCTGGCTGCAAATGCAAGAGGTTTTGTTTAAAAAAAAAAAAAAAAAAAAAAAGAAAAGTTAGAGAAAGGGAAAGTCTGATATGAAGTTCAGCACATTATCAAAGCAGACTTGTAAAACTAAAGCCTCAGTAATAGCGCTTTAAAAGACATTTTGAAAGACAGTTTTGTTGTGACTTAATGAAAAAGCAGTACTACCCATGGGCTTTTGTAATCATATTTCAGGGCCCCAGAACTGCATATAGAGAGCTGAAAAAAAGGAGCTGTAGTCTTTGTTTTAAATTATTTAAATATGCAAAATATTTCACAGAGGAACCAGGGAGATGCTGGTGAACGATAGAAAGGTTTAATCATTCCTTATCTTCTGAATGCCCTTTGAGACACTCCACATCAACTGGCAACCAGTTGATGTGGAGTGGCCAGATTTTCTATTAATTATGAATATGATGAATGCTTCTCAGTAACGACAATGATCTTCAGATGATGTGATGAAAAGGGTCCTCCGCTCCTCCTTTCTCTCCTGCTGTTTGTCAGCTGTTCTTCACCTGCACTTGGTTCATTTGAATAGCTGTAGATAAAAACAGTGTTTAGTTTTCAAATGGGAATACAAATTGTAACTATATTTTCACCGTGGATGGAAAAGAATTACCTTGTGAGATATTAATGGAAAATATTGCCTGTTAGTGCAACAATGAAGTGAAGATGAGAGTTTTTATTGGAGTATAAACAAGGGGAGGAAGGTCATAGTATAATTAATAAGGTTAACAGGGTAGGAATCTCTTGATTTACATTAATAGAAACTGACATTTTCAGGATAGCTGTCAGCTTAGAGCGGAAAGAACAGCAGACACGAGAAAAAGAGTTGTTTCCACTTGCTTGCTGGATAGGCTCTTTTCTATGCGTTTGCTCCTCAGCCTACAGAAAATCGTCACAAAATAAACACAGCTGTTGCTTTCTGCTATTTGTGATTATTTCTGACATATAAATGTTGTATATACGGAACATTTTTATACATTTGGTAACACGATTTATCTGTTTCTGTGTGGTTTTTGCAGTTTCTTTCACGCCAGGTTTGTTTTCAAATGAAATACTCGGCAATGTATATTTCACCACAAAAAGCCATGTGCATTTAAGAGAATCTGTACGATTGTATGTGAGCTTACAGCCATACTTGTGTCGCTGTTAGAGTTTAGCTTCATCATGGTGAAAAGGTTCCACTTCAAACCAACTTGTACAGTCTATACTAGCACACACTCACTCCTCTAGGCCTTATTGTATATATGTGAGTGTTCTATATTATATTATATGAGCCCTTTCAGCATTGTTGTAATTCAGCTGCGGAGCTCCAGCATCACCGAAGGCCATCCTGCGTTCACAGAATAAGGACATGCTTAGTGACATCCTCGTGCTCTCTAATCATGACATTCAGACCGGATTCAGGGCCTAACAGGAGCACCCCCCCTCCCTCCTCCTCCACCTCCTCCTCCACACACACACTTTACACAAAGTAACTGACCTTTATAACGGTGTCATACATACATGACACGATGCCATTATGATACTGAATGTTAATGGTGACTCACAATGGCACATGGCAATTTGTGAGGGGAAATGAAGGAAGATTGATCATTACTTACATACTTGGTCCACTTGTCTTATTTATGTCCCCTTGCTAAAGGAAGGGGAGAATTAGCAAATGATGGAATGAAGGAGGAACTATTGCACTGCTGTGTTCCATCCCCGTCTTCTGGCTGCTCTTCTGCCTCTCTGACTGGTGTTAGTTAAAGGACAGTTGGTCTCACTCGGGACACTGCCTGAACATGGACACACACATGACGGGAGGCTCCAGCTGAAGCCAGACTTTTGCTCTGCTATGGCCAGAACTACAAAGACGGGCCTCGGTTTCTCCACACGAATTCCCCCAATACAGCTCAAGTCCAAGTGTACATAATGTAGTATTTGCTTGAAGATAAACAGACCAAGTTAGGCAAATTGTAACTGTACAATTGGAGCTTTTTGCATGTGTCTTTTTATAATGGACAGATGAGTTCTATTACAGTAACCATACAACATTTTAAAATGTGTCGCAGCCCGCATGACTGAGGTTGCAGTCTAGAAGGGATTCTGGTGTACCATACTCGCATAGTTTCAAATGGAGGAGAAAAAAAAAGCTGAAAAAATAATTGCACAGTTACCTAGTCAAAATGCGTTTTTTGTAAATTGTCAACAGCACAAATATTTTGTATTGTTGTTTGTACCATTTTGTAAGAAAATTTAAGAAAGAAAACAAAAAAATAAGGGAAAGAGTCTGTTGTTTCAAGCGTGTGTTTATAGTGCCACTGCAATCTTGGTTTCCAAATACCGTAAAGTAAATGCGCAGCCTTGCAGATCAACCTTGTAATATAGACGCTGAGCTGGAGACTCCCTGTCAGCACCATGTGTTATAAATAAAATGTCCCCTCCTTATAAGAACGCTGCATCCTGTCGTTTCTTTGTCACCCGCTGATTTCTGCAAACAATGCATTTCCTCACACTCGTGCTATTTTTTTAAGTGTTAATGTGGTTATTTTGACCACAAATTGTTAGATTAACTGAAAAGTGTCTGTCACTCAGGCTACTTTGCGCTGTTAACTTTCAATTTAGTTCAATTTATTTGTACTGTCGAGTCAATTTTATTTATATAGCCCATTATCCCAAATCCCACTTTGTCTCGGGGGTCTTTACAATTTGTACTGCATAGACACCCTCTATCAATTTGGAGGAGGAAAAACTGTCCCATAAACCCTTTAATGGGGAAAATGGAATAAATATCAGTAAAAGCAACAGAGGAGGGATCCTTCTACCAGGACAGACAGACAAGCAATAGATGTCATGTGTGCAGAATAGACTAACAACAATATAACATCACAGTATCCAAATATTAAAATGGAAAAATTAGGTTGTAAAACGTGAAAAATATGGATGGAGGAGGATGTGGTTTATTTTGGTGATCACCCATTAACAAGTTGTGATACATTATAACAAGGACCTACAAACTACTTAAAAATAAAAACAATATTACTTTCGTCATACAGGAGTCCTGAAACTGCACGTTAACTGGATTATACTATAAGAACACATTGGCTGAGGACCAGACTGTCTGTTCTCGGGAGAAAGATGATGAAACTGCACACGCTGCCATTTTTTCAAGTTTGTATTTTCACAGTAAACAACATAACAAAACACGATTTACAGGCGAAAGAATATATCCACTTAAAAAGGAACACATGCTGTGTGCACTTGCATGCCGGCATACGTCTCATTGGCACAAACGCCTTTATTGATGGATGCATGTCAGTGTGGCAGTGTACTAATTGAAGAATACAGCTTGTTCCTCGCGTACAAATGGCCTTTCTAGTTCTGCATAAAAAGACAGAGTAATGAATTCCAGGAAACATTTCCACAATGTTAGAATGAAAATAATTTCAAAATATGATGTGCTTCTGTTTGCACTGGTTAAATATGTGGATGGTTGAGTTCCATATTCCAAATTAGTTTTAGTGTCAGCCATGAGCAAACATAAGCTAAAATGATCAATACAGTTCAGGCTGGTCATTTGTCAACTGTGCCTGACGGGGCCATCTTCCAAGCTGGAAAATGAAGTCTTTCCCAGCTGAAGAAGATGAAACGCAGTCAGAAAACAACCTAGTATGAAAACACAAAGATGTGCATTTCATTTTCTTTTTTCCTTCTTTCATTTTTTTACTTTAATGACCATCTATATTTTACTTTTGTGCTCCAAATGTTGTCACCAAGGAAATCTAAAACAGATGTTGCTATTACAGATTCGTACATACAGACGTATCACGTCTTCTTTTTTGTTAACTTTCTCTGAACCTTTTGTCGTGGCACAAGAAGAAAAGAACTTGTTTGACTTAAATGTGATATATTTTTGATGTTTTATAAAGCATTCATTGGATTTGCGTTGCTAAGAAACAGCAAACACAGCAGCAGGTTGGGCACATTTAGAAAGCTTATGTCTGAAACCATAAAAGTGGCACGCATACTGCACACAATAAGAAAGGAATCAAATAATTATTAATTATTTGATTTCTTTGATTAATTTGATAAATTATTTGGTGTTATTTTCATCAAATACTGTAAATGTTTAAAAAAAGTTTTTTTGACAGAAATGTTTTCATTGATGTGTATCCAAATCTTATAAGTCTCACATGTCAGAACATCCTTGAATGCACCATAAAGTTGTCAAAAACGTTCCCGCCTGGTGATGACAATTTAATAATGGCAACAAAATGAAATAAAAATGATAATAGCAACAAATTGTTCAATGTGACATTACATGATTTTGTAGTTTATGGACTAAAACCACCAGTATGTGTCCTTCAAAAATATATTGCTGGCACTGTACCTTTACTTGAATTATCACACACTGCTTGTCAACAGTAAAACATCTTTATTGACATTTCAGCTCCATTGTAAATCTTAATTCAGCGTTGGCCACAATAAAAACATAGGACCTAAAGGTAGAAAAAGGAAATCAGTTAGCAATCAGTGCATGCAGTCAAGGCAGCACGAGGAGCAGGATGAGATGACCCTTACTTGTTCTCTTTTAGCACAGCAGGTCAATCAACCAACTTCCTCTCCATTGATTGACCTGTCAGAGCACGTCAATGCACATGCAGACACAATAAGCCCCGCTGTTACACACAAGCATACATGAACACGCAAATCTCTCTGCTCGAACAGCAAGAAACCTGGGGTGGAAGTGAAACCCGCTCCTGCCCTCCCACCAGCCAGACTCGAGGGTTCGCAGGACAAGTCAGGATGGATTAATTCAGGTCACAGTCACATGATTTTCTAGAATTACCACATGCTGAATTTTGTGATTTTATGCACTTGGGTGGTGGCAAGTGATATTGATCCGCGCTGCAATTTATTTTACCCAGGTTTTGCAGGTCAACACTTTCTCCGCATACTTTCTGGAAAAGAGGTAAGTAATGTCAGATTTGTCTCATATTAAAGAAATAGTTTGGACATTTGGAGAAATGTGCTTTCTTGTTGAGAGTTAGACGAGAAGATCAATACCACTTTCAGTAAATTACGCTATAGGCAGCAGCCAGTTAGCTTAGCATAAAGACTTGGGAACAGTCTCTCTAAAGCTCACTGTTTAACACCTGTATCATGTTTAATCCATTACAAGTGTGAAAACAACAAATTGTTCTGTTTAACATGTTTGGCGTTTTTATGCTAAGCTACGTGGCAGCTGACTGTAGGTACTTTCACTTTTTGTACAGATTGCAAAACAAGATATGATGTGTTAGTGAGCATAAGTTTTTTAAATTTTTTTAATTATTCATTAACTTATAACAACTACAGTGACCGTTACATCCCGTGGGTTGTGTCTGTTTCCTGTTTTATATTGAAATCCTTCCTGTCTGTTCAGTTCCTTCCCTTTGATTAAATTCACCTGTGTTCTAGTCCCTTGTCTATCTGTGCCGGTTCCTTTCCTTTGTCATATGTTGTCATTCTGCTTGTAACCCTGATTTAATCACTGTTGTTCTGCTTGCCCTGTGTTTAGTTTCCATGTTCCTGTTTTGCCCCTGTGGATGTTCCTCATGCTTTTGTCTCCAGACTTGGACTTACCAGTTGCCTGTCTTCCTGCAAAACCTGCATGTAAGTGCATTTACAGTCAATAAATAGTTGAAGAGCTCCTGACTGCCTGCGCTTTTGGGTCCTTTCTCTGCCTCAGCAGCTCTGCACTTCCATGACAGTGACTGAGGAACAGCTTCTTGACGCCACACACAAGCCTGGATCTTTATCATTGAACACGCAAAGTATCATCGCAAATGTCTGGTTGGAATTTATTTTGGCTACGGTGCTCAAGCTCAGATAAGGCAGACCCAGACAAAACACAAACACATGGTACTGTGACTGTTGCCAGGAAAGGTGATATCATCATATAATGTGAGTGTGGGGGAGATTAAATGCTGTGTTTTTTTGCCCCCTCTTTGTGCACTTGACCAGAGCATCCCCCATCCACGGTAATGTCATTGACCTCGCCAGTAACCGCGTTTTGTAAAAGCCTATTATATGTCTGCTGAATTAATGAGTCAGCATTAACCAAACTCTGCACTCCATAAAAGCACCAATTAATTTTTCCGTTCTAGTAAAATGGCTGCATTTTTTTTGACTATGTAGCCGACTGTAATCTGAATTCATTGTACTTGTTTGGCAAATGGGCACAAAACATATTGAAAAATGTAATTCATTCCTGAGAAGTGAATGTTTTTGACTTGATAAAGGCAACAAATTGTATCCAATTTGCACTGGTGAGTCTAAGAGACCATTAATTCTGCAAAGTTTAAAAAAGTAACATCCCCCTCAAACTGATCTGACTCACCTCTTTTACCTACACTGGCTTTACCTTTCCTGTCTGAAAGGATCTTTTGACCCTCTGGATGACCATTCTAAATGTCATTTGACATGATTCTAAACTCTGCAACTTTAAATCTAAACAGACATTTTAAGAAAAAAGCTGAGTTTGAACTGCAATGTCCTACCATAGTCACAGTGATCTATTAAACATAACAAGATATGCTAATGACATCATTAACTTAGCTAATCGATGCCTTAATCTCTCTGTCAACATGCTTATCCTCATAAAACACATTACTTACACAAACTCCATACATTAAAGTCTAAAATTCACTGACTTGTTACCAAATGAGTGAACTAAATTATGTCAGGCAAAGGCTGCTCAGTATGTTTGAAGAAAAAAGTTATGAAAAACATAAACAGCATAGTCTGATTATAAATTTGTGCTGCAGAAATATGATTTTTTTTTTCTGTCAAGAAATCATCTTGCAACCCCTCAAATCCTTAACCCCTGGCCCCCTGAAGGGTCCTGACCCAGGAGTTGAAAAACTATCTTGAACAGGATTTTGTAGTTCCAAGAAAAATCTTATTTTCCTCATCTCAAGACGCACATCTTTGCAGCAAAATGCTCTGAAATCTAATAATTGTTAAGTAATGTAAAGTAATCAAAGAGAGAAATTGCCCATGTGAGTGTTATACAGTATATATCATATTCGATTATTAGTGTGAATGCTATGAAGCATTCACACTCTTGTTATCCAGTTCTTTATTATTACTGATACTCATTAATGTGTAAGCAGTATTATACTGTGGTAGCTGGTTGAGGTGCTATTTAGCTCATTTTAATAGCTTTATGGACAGTTGGTCTATAAAAATAGCAATAAAAATCTATAAGAACACATCTTTTTAAGCTGCACAAATGTTTTAATTGTGTAATGTAAAATCTTTATCTGCAAAGTAACTTGTGACTATAGCTTTCAAATAAATGTAGCGGAGTCACATAAAACTCTCAGGTTCACACTTTCTTGAGAGGCGAAACAATTACGGCGACCAATTTCTATGCAGTGATTTAGGCATTTCAGTGTTGTTTAAAGATAGATTTGAGTAAATAATTACTAATAATTACTAATTATATATACTAATTAATTACTAATTATCCATGTTTTAAGCACTGTATATTGTTCTTCGATTATTGTGCAGAAATATTTCCAGAGAGACAAACACATGACGTAAAACATTTTCCTCAGTGTTTATGCTCACGTCCTTTGCTTCTGTGCGTAAACATCTGTCAGAGTTGCTATGTCCAAATTCATACTTTTTCATGATGATGCCTTTATTAGCTGAATTAGACAAGATGACTGATACTGGATGCTGTTACACAAGAGGAATAATGGACAAGCAAACACTGTTTACTCTGTATATTTCTCACTCAAAGCTTTGGTTATGTGTCTGAGATAACACTTATAACAGAACAGACAAATTCTGAAGGCATGAACAACAAAATTCATAATCCAAATATTAACTTCTAGACTGTGAGAAGAGGGGATTCAGTCTGTGGGAAGGCTCAATATCAGAATTGAACATATGTGTCAGACTGATGTTCCAGATGTTTCCTGTTTGCTTAGATAATACATTTTCTTTTTATATTAGACTATTGCTGGCACATGTTCTCCATATGATTTTCAACACTGTACTTCAGATGTGAATAAGCTATCAAGAGCCTCACAGGTGTGATATAATATTAGCATATAGCCAGGTGTGGATACATATATCTTCCCTGATGGAGCTCTGTAGACACAGTCAGACCAGTCATCCATCTATCCATACTATTTCCTCATATTCTCCATCATTGACTTTCATTTCCTCTATGATGGCCGGAGGATGTGAGGGACAGAAGAGGATGCGGGGAGAAGGGAATGGCCCAAGTCTGATTGGATTTATCTAATGGCTGCTTTAGTGGACTCCCGGACCGCCTCTGGACCCAGACATAGCACACATAGAGTGAAATAGAGATGGCAGGGGCGTTCTGTGTTCTGAGTCCTCTCCATGTAATGCATTTACTCGAAGTTATCCAAAGTGCGCCGCTCTTTGCAATAAGAATAAACAAATAGCCGTACCGCATTGGCTTTATTGTCTTACATCAATGTTGATTTATTCACAGCCGTGGTGGGCTATTGTATGCAGATTGCCTGATGCCCCCACGGTGAACCCCTCATCTAATCCTTTCAGAGAGTAACTGCACTCTAGGGGAGGAGTGGACTCTCAGCAGAAAGGAGAGAGGGTTCAAACAGTCAAGACAACCACAAAACCATGGGGGGGGAGGGGAACGTTACACAGGCCTTTCCACTGGTCACCACATCAACAAAAGATATTCGATCCATACAGAGCTTTCTAAAGAACCACAGGTTGGATCGCGACGGCAGGTAGGATGAGTGTTATGATACGATGAGTCATTTCAAAGAGGCATGAAGGCGTCTAAAAGCTGAGATTGGAAGCGATAATGTTTCCTCACGGGTCAGTGAGACCACACCCCAGAGAGAACAGCTGCAGCTGACCGCATTATGGCTGGCGAGGGACAGAGATAAAGGAGTGAAGCTCTGGGCCCATAGTACTGCCTGAAATCAGATTTCTATTCCATTCTTACATCCAAATCATATTACGCTCCACAGCTATTCACAGAGTAGCTATCTATCCCTCACACACACACACGCACTGTCAACATGATCCGACCATCTGTCAGTTCTTACCTACACAGAGCTTCCAGATACAGCACTGATGGAGCTACTGTAATAGCTGTTGCTTTGACATCTTCTCTGCTGTGCACGTGCTTTGGTTTAGAAAGGAGGTACAGAACTCTAAAATGTTACATCAAAACATATGTTAACAAGCACGAACAGCAGCATTTTCTTTGCGTGTCCTAATGAAATCTTCAGAAACAACAATCCGCATCCAGACGGTTTATTGCCCATTTTTTTTATGAGATCTCAGTGCTACAATAAACACTTTGCTTTCATGACTAAAATCTAAAATATTAATCTGAAAATACAGTATTGGGTACAGTACAATAGGCAGGCTGAGAAAACCCCTGACAGAAAATAAAAAAGATTCTTATTGTTTTGCTGGGTGTGAAATGTCTTACATTCAAATCCCCTTTGTACTCTCTTGCTCGGCTCCGAATCTTCTATTTTCTTCATTTCTACACAAGATAGGGCCTCAAGACTTTACAGTCTCCCTTATGGGGGACTTAACGAATTGAGTCTCTATCTTCCTTTGGCTTGTTTTATACTACTGAGCTCTTTTAACTACATTTCATGATGATTTGTGTAATCACTGCAGCCTCTAGGACTGGATGTTTCTAAGTATGGAGTTTTAACAGCGTGTTTTAACAGTGTTTTGTCCAAGAGATATCTATTCCATCATTTGGCTCACAGGATAGTGCAATAGTTCAAGGAGTGAAGCTGGCTCTGGAGCATTTTTTTTAAGAAGATGTCCCTCATGTCTTCATTTATTGCATAATTTCCCCAGCTCCCAGGACACAGTAATGACACAAGCACTACTTCAAGTGATAAGTGAAAATATGAAACATGCACGTGCAGCTATTATAAAGTTAGTGCTAATTTTAAAGTTGCTGTTGTGTTGTTACTGTGGGGGAAGCTGAATCAGAAGCAGATATTCTTAATTTCCCTCATGAAGTCTTTTCAGGGTGTATGTGTGTGTGTGAATAAAGCAAATTGTAAAGCGCTTTGGATTACAAAATATATTTTACAAAATTTCCAGAGACAAAGTTAAAATTTTAGAAGAAGTGTACAGACAGGATGATTGCTAACTTAGCAACTTGATAGGAAAATTTTATGTATATTTTTGATGTTACTTAAATGTGTAATAATTCATTTTTTGGCCACTTGGGGTCAGCGCAAAAGTTTACGATTTTAACGGGTTAGCAAACAGTTGTTTATTCACATCTAGCAGACATTAAGCAACATTATCATGTTTCTGGCTGCCTGATGAATCTAAGAGGAATATTCACTCTCCTTTTAGCACTACTTTCTTCTCCACCAACTCCTGAGAAAAATATATTTCTCTTTAGTAGCTAAACGTGCCACTATGTTCACCAGCTAGTTGCTAACTGTGTCTGTCTGCAGGTTAGATGCTGGGCAGCTGTGTGCTGTGGCTGGAAATGACAAACGTAAAGTTGTGAAAACCTGACCAATTAGCTTGAAGTTGCCAAAACGCTCTGTAGAGCAGAGGGGCATGTGACATGTTAACAGGAGGAACCAAGTACAGGACACGACGCCAGAGTAAATGAGAATCAATGCTGGTTTATTGAACACGGAAGGGGAAGATGAAAGGGGAGCCGGTAAGTGGGAAGAGATCCAATGAAGATTGGTGGAAGGCAGATGTGGGGAAGGCGAGGATGGCTGGCGTTGGAAGGCAGGCAGGCAGAGTGTGATGACCATGCAGGTGAATGGAATGACATGACATGAACCTGAGCACAGGTTACAAAGATAAGGGCTGGCGAGCTTTCTACCGAACGAACCGAAGCAACGATCTGGCGTTGAGTGGACGGAAAACCAGGGGAGAAATACTGCAGGCTGATGAGTAGATGGACGATAGGTGTGCTGACTGACTGCAGTGAACGAGGCAGGAGACTTGCAGATGACAGCTCCGCCTTCCCGGGCGACACAGACACAGAGAGACACAGGACACAAGCGGAAGGGGAACACACCAGAAACATTAGTGTAACGACACTGGTCCAATAGAATAATGGCCACGCTTCATACAGATGTCTTCTGAAGATTTATTTTGAAACATATTGCATTGTACATATAAAGGAATATCAAACAAACATTATATATTATTCACATACGTAAACCAAATGAAACACATTTACAGGTGTGTGCCCTTTGTACGTCTTTCCTCAGCCTCCATGTTCTCTCCTACCCATAATGCCATGGTTATGCTCTTAACTAAACTTCGGTTGTGTGATCCGTTACATTCTACAACAACACAACCATGGCATTATGGGTAAGAGAGAACATTTTTAATGACTGTATGAACTCAAACAATCCTGGATTTGTGACAAAAACATATCAATTGAGCACCTCAAAGAAACGACTCTGGGACGTTACAAAAAGGGGAAACAATGAGCACGGCGGAACCGTGACTGGGGAAGAGTCGAGTGTTAATTCTCTGAGGGTTCGTGACTCATTTGATCCATTGATAGGATAAAAATGTGAATTACTGCAGCTTTAAGTTTTGTGATTTTCTATTCTCCAAGATGACGCACACTGTTTAATGCTTTAAAAAGCAACTCTTTATTTCATCAGAACTTCAAGTGAACTATGACTTTAGCAGGAGACTTAAAAGTTCTTTCATCATTTACCTTTTGTGTGTGTGTGTGTGTGTTATTCTTCCAGATAATGGGTAGATTTCCATATTCGCAGTGCACTTATGTTGAAAATCCCTCACCAGGCCAGTTGTGTACAGTCATTTTAAGGCAATTAACCTGCAAACTTCTTATTGGTCCTATTCTTTTACAGCCACTTAACTTCAACCGTATCAAAGCCAAAACTTTATAGATGGCCATTATTGCCATAAGTCTCCACTCTTGAACTCACTCGGCTTGATTAGTAAAAGGACGATGTCACAGCAAGTGTTCTCTCTCTCGCTCTTGTTTCGTGGGGGTTGCGGGAGGTTGAACCATTGATGAGACCTAGCAGGGAGGCTGCGAGGTCAGGCCGTGAGGTTCATGTACTTTTACAATGATCACCCTTCATAATCTTTATTTTAAACAAATGAAACCACATTAGGCTTTCACTTACAGCAACATTAAAGACCGTCTTCCTCTTAAAGGAAAGCGGTTTGACAAAGCAGCCAAGTGTACAGGCTACCAGCAGAGAGTGGCTGTAATTGATGGACACTTGGCATGCTCTGTGCGCCTGGCGATTTGTAGAATCCATAAAAAGAGATGTTGAGGTAATTACGTTTGTCATGATATATTGAAAGCAGGAATCAGCAAGCTAATCAGAATGGCTGACAGCTGTAGCGTGCAGATGCTATCAGACCTCTTGTCCGTTGCCATAAAATGAAAGCGGGTCATTTTAACAGGTAACAGCTGTTCATAGCTAATTTGTTCAATTACGCGCAGAGGATGCAGGCGGAGGTTGTTTCTCGGCCCTGGGGGACCTCCTCTCTCCTGTCCCTTTGCTTCCAGGATGAGCTGAATAATGGAAATACATATCGAACATATGAAGCACGCTGAAAATACAAAAAACACCAGCAGCAACACTTGTGGGTCTGTGATGATACAGGATGTTTCTTCGTGGCGCAGCCATTTCGCAGAGGACAAAGTTGTTGCTAATTACCGCCAACATAATTATTTTGAGTGATCACTGGACACTCTGTCTATATGACAGCAGCCTGGAAATGCTGTCTCATGGGGGGTATTCCTTATAAATGTGACCAGGCCTGCGAGAAAGCAGCATCATACGTCCAACCCCACTGACAGGTTCAAGAAACCACTGGATAACCATGCCTGCCTCACTGAGTGGAGCAATGCCATCCAATACACAAGAAAAATGCATTATGGGATGATGGCGATCACTCAGAATTGTAATGTTATTGTTAGCGATGAGAGGTTGTCTAGTCCAGTCTAGCCCCGGATTGATTTAATGCCATGAAGTTTCCTCTACAGCATGGGCTTACCCTGACCTTTTAGAGGAAAATTTGATTTGGGAACTTGCCTCCTGCATGGCTGCCAAGTCACTGCGTAATTGTCAGACCAGCATTTATAAGCCAGTAAAACCACTCCGACCAGTCAATCATATGTGGAAATAACCAGCCTAGAGGTGCCATGACGTAAAGAACCTAGAACAGATATTTTTGCCAAAAGAACATCATAACGCCTGTTAATACTGGTCTTATTTTCTAATAATATTATAGTCCTTTAATATACGCAGTGAACAGTGATTTCTTGAAACATGTTGCACATAATTTGGTGCTTGAAACAACACAAACCATTAGAGCTGATAATTATGGTTGTTCATTTCATCTTTTTTGCCTTCCTCTCTGTTTTCCAAGATCACTTGAAGTTGCGTCAAAACTTAAAAATACATTTGCCTCCTACAAGCACACTGTGTTTCTCTCTGTCTCCTTCACACACACAAACAATCACACGCACACACAGAGTATTCTTGGGTGAAAAGTGGCAAACTGTGTATTTAAAAGCTTGAATGTTTTTCATTATAATCCTCAACCAAACCTTTCAGATATGACAGCTACAGAATGTCAACACAGACTTTTATTCCCCCACCCCCCTACTGATTTATTAACTTGGAATTCAAACTGGCATTTCTGATTCAGTAGAATAATATATCTATCTATCTAAGATAAGACATCTTATATTCTAACATCTGTCTGTTCGTTTTCAATGCTTCAACATCTAAATTCAATTGTAGGTCTTTTCAGACCTTTTTCTTTTTGTCAGGCAGTTTTGTTTTGTGCGCATATGCAGTAACAGTTTACTGTTGTAATAAGCAATTGCTGGTCTGCCTTCGCTATGTTCTCTGCCCATTTTAATATTCTGTCAATGGACAAAACTCACTTAATACCTGCAAGGCTACAAGTAAACTAGAATTCAATCATTTTGATTACAAATTTAATGTTATATTCAAGCATCTTTTGCCAAGTGCCATTGTGAGGATGGAGAGAACATCCTGTCTAGAGTCCATTTATTGAGTCATCATTGTGGTATTTAGAACTTTTATGACGTGAGCATGATTGTTAAAAATGTGAAAAGGGAAAGAAACATTGTTTCCCACCATGGATATGAAGAACAGAACAGGAAACACGAAAAAGACAAAAAAAAGAGAGCCATAGTTTGTCATTAAAATTGCATTTTATCAAAAGTACACCAATGTCTTTATTATTATTATTTTTCTGCCTTCAACTCAGATGAGTTCAGTTCAGTTCAATCAGTTCACTATTCAGCATCACCAGTGATCCAAATCTCTAAAAGTCCTCCCAGCTCACGGTGCTGTGTTTCAAAATGTCAAAGGTGCAGCTGAGTGGACATTTTGCAATTGGGTGCCATGTTCGATGTTTCTGTAACAAAATCAAAGAGTGATACTTAACAGAATTATAGTTTAATAAGATATGATATCTTCTCACCTGGTCAAAAGATTTAGTATAGGTTTTCAATTTGTAATCTATTCATTTTCATTTTTGTATTACTGTTGGTGTTGACGTTTGTTTTAAACGTAATGTTTTATTTACAGGCCATGAAAACATTCCTCTCCTATAGCTGGAGCTCCATCCACACCTTTAATCCGTCAAGGCTCAACCAGCAGCACCATCTCCTCCACTGACGGGAGCAGAGTTCAAAATACAGAGCAGCTGACAGTTGTAAGGCCAAATCCTTCAGTATGCCTCCTGAAATCCTCCCACAGAGAAATGCCAGGGACAGAAACAAACATTGGCATTGGACCTGAACATTTTATAAAGTCATGCTGAGTTTCTGCTAAGCAGGTAAGCATGTTTTTTACCTGGACTGTTGCTGTTGGGGACATTTATCTAAGTTTACTTGGACATTTGTCAAATTAAAATGGCTCAACATCAATTGAATGGATTTCCATAAAAACGTTGTACATGATCACTTAGGTGATCTCCTAACTTCTCATGTGGAGCCATTATCAAGTTAAATAATTTGGTTTCTGACCAAATACTTGCAAAATTAATGACATTCTCATCAGCCTCCGCTGTGCTTTGTGTTTAGTGCTAATTATCAAATGTTGGCATGCTAACACACTGAACCAAGATGGTGGACATGGTAAACATTATACCAGCTAAACATCAGCATGTAGTCATTCATTGTTAGCATTTAGCTCAAGTATAGCCTCACAACCTGGCTTTAGAAGTTGACACCATGGGGTGGGAAAAGGTTATGTCAGGTACTTTTACACACACACACACACACACACACACACATCAGTGTTTAACTAGAAAAGAATAAGAATTTGACAGTTAGGTTGTAGCCATGTTGATGCTGCTACTGTCAATCAAATCAAATCAAATCAAATCTAACTACACATGTATATTCTAAGCCAATTAGAAACTGATTTCATTAGAGTTATGAGTGGGTTTTTACACAAATTTGATTTCCTTTTTAATTTAATTACAAATATTTATTGTTATTAAGAATTATTGAAACCAAGTTCCATGACATTAATAATAATCAATGGCTCAAGAGTTTCACTTTCAGCTGTGCAGCACTTTGCATCATCACTTCTTTCTGTAGGTCCTGACATAAATCTATTTTTTCTTAACGTGGGCTGTCAGTGTTGAACTATTAATGAACATTTTCACGTGATAAACAGGTCTGATTTGTCTTATTGGCTCATTATCTTCTCATAGAAGGAGAGTGATGTAATATATTCTATATAATATAGAATATATTACAAAAGTGCACACTTTGCAAAGATTTATGAAACTCATTTATAATTACCAGAGACAGGTGTCTGCTATATTTAAACCACATGCAAATGGCATCTGGGCTCAATAGAGTCTCCTTGGCCACCTATTTAAGAGTGTGTACTGCATTTCTCGAATATATCAAAATATTTGAAATTTATTCACTCATCTTCATAGCTGTCACTCAAAGACATTATCTTGTGAGCAGCCAGCAGCCTCTCATTATGCAAAATCAAACAAGACAGTGGAATTGAGTTTGGTGTCCCAGAGTAACATAAGCAAATATAGTCTGACAACTCATATTGGAGAAGACTTAGAAGTCTGCCTATGCATGGGATGTCAAGACAACGAAGACAACGGTTGGGGCATCTACACGCACAACATACCTTGTCTGCAGAGAGAACAGAGCAAACACCTTTCAAGCCTCAAGTCCATTAAATCTGAAGGAATATGAGAAAGTGCTTTGGTGTGATCCTTAACGGAGATGTCCGTCTGTGTGTGCATGTGTGTGTTCTGTGTATGAGATCCTCACATCTTCCATGCAGCAGAAGTCAGGAAGTCCGTGCTTGCATAAAATCATACAGCAGCTGGTTTCCTTAGAAACAAAGTAACATGTTAATGTGCATTTTAAAAAGAAATAACTGTTTTAATTGGAAGGACTCTGTTATTAAGCTCTAGCATATGATGATAAATGATATGCAATGTACCTGTATGCACTCAGGTCATGATGACACATGACACATATTCTCAGGCCCTGACTGGCAGACAGACATGAATGTGTTTGGTTCTAAGGTGGCGCGACAGTGCCCTCCTGTGGAGCCCCTCTGCTGTGCACCTCAGGTCCAGCACACTGGAGCTGCACAGAGACCTGCCAAGAGTAATGATGAATCACTGACCATTTTTTGACACTGTTCTTTTGAAAAGTCTCAACACAATGAGGATTTGACATCTGCTTGAAAGGTCTCTAAACAAAACAATGTGGAGGGATGAGATATAGAAGGAAAAGGGTTTCCCCATTGTTTCATAAGGAACTTGCTTTTCAGCCAATGTATGTTGCACTGTATCTTTGCATTAATGTAACACTATCACCAAGGAGCTTAAAGCCTTCATACTCTGCAGTAGATCACTTTAAAATATCTCATATCCATAAAATGTCACACCAGCAAGTGAATAACGGCAGCAAAATTGTGCATCTACTGTACCAAGAACAGCTTCATCCATTCAATCCCACAACTCATAAATATAATTTTTATTGCCAAGGGTATGCTAAGCCATTTTTGTGAACATGATAAGACAAAGGACCCAATGATTTAGGCCTGTTTTGTCGTGGAGATATAAAGTCAAGAGGCATAGAATGAATTTACGATGAAAGTGCACTTACTGTATGAGGGAAGATGAGACATTGTTGGCTCATATTGTAAAATATATAAGTAATGAAGAACAGCCATTGCTGTAAATTCATACTTTGCTCTTTTGCACTGTTTGCACTGTGGAGCACCTCAATCACATGACAGGTTTGCATATTTGTTTTGGGTTTTTTTTGGTTACGGTTTGCCTTTAAACCTCAGAAATCTAAGCGTCGCCTGACAGTAATGAGTAAACCCTAAAATCATTTCATCATTTTCCTTTCTTTCATATTTTTCTCAGTTTTAAGAATATTCAGACCTCTGTCTTACGCTGTCGCTCTAAAAGGTACCACAGGTACTGTAGCTGTTTCGACGGCATAACATCACTTTCCCTTTCAGTCCTCTGTGGTGGTGAATGCACAGAGTTCAGAATATGAAAACTGAGTCAAAGGGGAAGTGAAGGGATACGGTGTGCTTAAATACTTTTGTACGGAAATTGGATTTGATCAAGGCGTGGTCTTTGTTCAATTCCCTCCTGCTACTACTTCTTATGTAAGGAGGTAGAGGGGAGATAATGATTCAATTCTTATTTATTATGAACAAAATATCCTTTGATCATGTTTCAAGGTTAGAGGGAAATTAATTCTTAGTGTACCATCTTATTCAGCAGTAATGGGCTCCTAATTATTTGATTTTGAGGACTTGTCCTCATCATTCTTTCTCTGCAGTGACGCTGAATAAGTTTAGCAGTTTAAGTAAATTATGTTTTTGGAGCAGTAAGTATTGCATTTTGGCAATTTGTAAAGCCACTAAAGACCTGAGTGCCTTTTATAATAGAACATTTCTCTTTTTCTGGGAGGACATATAAGGACGTTTTGAAGAGCATGCACAAAAGCAGTTAGACCAGCTCCTAGATTATAGGAATAGGAAAAAATAAGCACTCAAGATAGTGAAGAATGGAGGTCTTGGGAGTTATCAAGTTTCACATGTTTTTCTAAAAAATCTAAATTGAATTTAATCCACGCATATATTCGGAATCTGTTGTCAGTGTTTGCAAGGGTCCTGTGGATAAAGATTTCCCACCGAGCTGTCAGCTTGTGAGAGAGCTGAAAAGCAGCAGATGGGACCAGTTAACAAAAGCATTTTAAATCAAAGCAAAGCACTCAAGAAAGTGTTAACCGCCAAACATAATCTCTTGCATATTTTTGCTGCATGCTTCTGCTCTGAGCTCTTTGTATATCATGAACGAGTTTTGCTAAATAATACTGTCCATTTCTGTGTGTCGAGCTGTCGGCTCACTGTAAAGTCTCTGCCTGAGCATATGTTCCTGCATCAACGTCACTAGAAGTAACCCATACCACCTTGTGCCAATATATTCCTTCAAATCAATAAGAAAGTATGGAAACGTTTGCAGCAAGTTACTTTTCTAAACAATGTCTTTAGAAGTACCAACATTTATTTAATTTCCAGTTTTATTATAATTATGACTGAGTTGGTTGTACAACTTTCAGACCCTTTCCCATTAAAACAGTAGATAAAACAATTTTGCATCAAATACAGATGAATTATAATCAATTCTTTCATTTGATCTCTATTAGGCCTTTGTAAACACTCCACTTATTAACTTAATGCTTCTTGGACATTTTGCATTCTGCCGACAGTGGAGACGGCGCTGCCTTCACTTGTATGCTTTTGAGTATTTTAGGCTCCAATGTGAACTACTGTATGTAGACCTGAAAGACTGGACCTGCCACAATAATTAGGACAATAGAGAAAAAAAAATTTGTTTTTGTTTTAATAAGAGATCATTCTCTCTCAATCCATTGTAAAATAGCAATTAAAAACCTATTTTTAAATTCAGATATTTACATATAAACAAGTGGCTGTGCAAAATGTACAACATATTGGCAAGAAAGCATCATATATTTGTCTTATTTTTCATATATATATGAGAAATAAGACAAACTTGCCCAATTAGAGGTTGTCAACTGACAAATCTACAAATAGCAAACATAAGAATGTACAGTAATAAAATTTGCCAATAAACATTCTTTCTTAAAATGACAAAAAGGTATAAAGATCAAAATTAGTATGTGCACTAAAAATATAAAAGGTTATAAAGTGGGTATGTTCATCTGATTGACTAGTTTTAGAAAACTGATCTGTCAAAGTGCCGTCCTCATTCTGCATTTCATGCCCATGTTTACCCAACATGATTGCCATCATTCATTCATAAATATAAAAATATGGACATACAACTTACTAAAACAAAAACCTTTGATTCACCTAAATGACTGCAATCTATAACATTGTTGGGATTCATTTTTCAAAACTCCATTTTTTTTTTCTTAAATTCACATTATAGCATAAGCTACAGACCGTGGATACTTGACATCACTAACAACCACTTTCCTTCTAAATTATACCATACTAGTTTGGATTTTTTAATGTAACATCAGGCAGCCACCTATGTGCATTCTTCTTTTTTTTTTTTAAAGTACAAAGCAAAGACTATAATGTGCTTGAGATCGCAATCCATCACGATAAACTTCCTGCCCAAAGATATTTTATCCAAAAACAATGACTTAAACATTGCACACTCTTATTTGAGAAGTCAGTAGCTCTTTGAGTGACATTTATGAAAGGCAGGAAAATAACTGGACAGCTCTGCTTCTTGGTAACATTGTTCAAGAAACACAGAGCCAAATTGACGTTATTATTTCCACAATGTAAATGATTAATTATTCTTGGAACTTCTAAATCTTGCTACCAGTACACTGAACACACCAGACAACTGCAGACTTTTGAAATAAATGTGTGCAAACAACAATAACTTTGGAAAGGTGTTCACCGTGATATAAAGTTCATCTCTTTAAGTTGAATTTTATATCGTCACTGAAAAAATGAATGAAAACTGCCGACTGCTGGGTAGGTGGGAAATCATTTCAGTATGGTGTGCTTCAGAAATGATCGGTAGCAATGTAAAGTACATGTAGTCTTTGTAGTACATGTGCTCGACTTTGAATAGAAAGTGGAATTTCGCTCTCAACCACTGTGTCATGAGCTCTCATAGTAACACCAACACCTGTGATTACATCATGCACAACACATGACATATACCGTCAATAATCATTTTTGCTTCCAATCAAGCAAAGACAGACAAGGAACGGTCCTACAAATCTGGAGAGCTGTTGGATAGGTGAAGTTACTGATGCTGATCAACACATTCTAATCCATATGGCTTAATCTGGTAAAAAGGCAACTGACAAGACTAGTCAAGATTAGTCTCTGTAAAACAATCCGCAGGCTTTACAACTGTGCTAAAATATAGTATAAATGTGTGATAAATTAAAATCTCTTTTTAGAACTTACATAAACAAAACAAGGTGTTTACGTTAACACGATGAAGAAAATTAACATTACTGCAGTCTTGTAAAATCAGGCTGTAGCACCTGATTGTTGCACATTAATCTAAAAGGGAACCACTTCACAGATTTGCTGCTACAACACAGATGCCAGTGAAAATGTCCCTGACAAGGTTTTTAGATCTGATTTCTTGTGTGCAGCATGAGGCAGTGCATGAGAAGAGTGTGGTTGGGTGCAACTGGTCTCCAAAGAGTAAACTGAGCTGAGAGGTACGCTGAAAGCAGCGCCGAGTTCCAATGTTTTCTCCACTTCTGCGCTGAAAATACAAAAAGGGCCTGTGCCTGAAGAGGCTTTTAAAAGCCGGCGTCTCTTCAGTCTTCCATGTAATTCTCTTCCCACAGACAGACGTGTCATCAGTCAGCAGTGTGTGATCAAAGAAAGTACCGGCAGACAGGGTCTGAGCTGACGGTCAACGTTGCTTCCTCAATGCCACTGAGTGAGGATAGTTATTTCAATGCGGGTGCTATTTCAGGAAGCCTTTATAGAGCAGCTGTGAATGACTGGTCCCACTTTCATTCTCCAGGCAGAAGAGCAAGTCCCTGAGGTTGACTCTGGTGATGCGCTGGCGCATAAACTGTCTGGAGCCTGACCCACTGGAGCCTCCAGGCTGGGAGGGGCCTGACCCTGAGCCCTGGAGCATAAAACAGAGCAACCAGAAGAAAGACATTTAGTCTTTTATTACCATTTTCATTTGTAAATTTGAAATAATTCAACAATAAGGACAACCCTTTCATGGCAAATGGTTCCATGTTCCTCACCTCTGCACTGGCACCTCTAACAGGAGAGTCCATTTTCCGTTTTTTCCTCGGGCCGATTGCTGCCAGAGCCGTTAGGTTGGC
The DNA here is from genome assembly GCA_036023855.1 of Gadopsis marmoratus. Classification (NCBI taxonomy): domain Eukaryota; kingdom Metazoa; phylum Chordata; class Actinopteri; order Centrarchiformes; family Percichthyidae; genus Gadopsis; species Gadopsis marmoratus. Next base: position 58,148 of record JAVQJF010075685.1, read on the forward strand.
TTCTCTCTGTCGGATCTGAGCCAGCTCCTGCTGCTGCATCTGGAATACAAGCAATGACATGCAGATCAGTCTCGCAGGCAAACTCATCATGAAGCTGCACAACAAAAGCAGTCATATAGTGACTTGTCGTGGCATATACTTGCCTCTTTGGCCTTCTGTTTAAGTCTGAGCTGCTCGGGGTCCTCTTGCCGTGACCGAGACTGCAGCAAGGTGGAGGACATGTTAATATTTCAAGATGGATATGTTCAATTTATACAATCAACTGTTTTATTCATTCACTCATTCATAGTTAACAGATCTGTTCTCTGGTCACTGTCAGTGGCAGAGGAAATTTATACTAATGACATTGACTGAAGATCACTCATATTGTCTATGC